>BPLR01017991.1:0-124521 GCA_021605095.1 Caerostris extrusa | reverse complement strand
AGGCCTTTGAGGGCTTGATGGCGAATGGCTAGTACTCTGGCGTTCGGTACCACATGTATCGGCTTCAAATCCCGGCTTTGCCCATGGGTGTTGTAGTGGTTCGGAATCACTTTAAGCTAGGAGTCCCCGGTCCTAATAGGATCGAAAAGAGCTGCAGGGGCATTGTTACTCCGCGTCCGTGGCTTACCATCAAGTCACACGCGCCCCCTGGGTAATGCAAAGTAGAGTAACATCGGTGCAGTCCCTTGCAGGCATCCAAAGACGTCTCTCTGGCTTTCCGGTACCACAGGTACCGGGTTTCAAACCGGCTTTGCCCATGGGTGTTGTAGTGGTTCCGGAATCCACTTTAAGCCGTAGGTCCCGGTCTGGTAGGATCGTAGAGAGCTGCGGGGGCATTGTTACTCCGCGTCCGTGGCTTGCATCAAGTTACACGCGCCCCTGGGTAATACAAAGTGAGTAACATAGAGCAGCCCTTATGGCGAAGATCACGGTCTATCTGCCAGCTGCATTAAAGAAAACCTTAGAAACAAAAAAAAAAAAGAACATAGTAATAAATCAAACTTGCAAATGGGAAAGACCAAACATTCTTAACAAAAACGATCAAAAGGCCTTAAAAACAAGTTAAATGTTCTAAGGATAAAAATTAAAAAGCTAAAAGCACCCTAACAAAAGTCCATTTAATCAGGACATGTTTCACTGGCCCTCTAGTAAACAGTACATAATCACCATTTTGTAGTAAGTTGGAGTCAGTCCCTAGCAAACAAGTAGATGGGCCTTATTAATATTTTCTCTCTTACATAAAACACATATATCAGGGTTCATAATCTCTATTTCTACTAGATGTTCTCCCAGGCAGTCGTGTTCCAGTTCTTAATTTAAAATTAGCAACAGCCTCTTTGAGGGAGTTTTTCCCCTCAGAATTTTTACCAGTTATTCCCGATTATCTCCCGGAGCTTTTCCTTTGGTGTTCAGTAATAATTCCTAATATAAGATGACTTAACATTGTCAAGTATAGTTCTCTAAAGAGTCAAGAGGAATAGGACACTGTCCAGGAACTTCTGTTCTTTTCTGCCAGAAAAATATGTGATTTCGTTGTCATCAATTACAACATGTGATAGAATACACTGGAAAAATGATGTACTACTGTGTCCAAAAGTAAGACCACTTTTAATTTAAAATTTCTGCGAATATGGAATTTTTTTTTTTTTCTTGTTTAGGTTGCTGGCACTGTCCTTGACATCTGTGTGAATTTTGACGTCAAAATATTCATTAATGCTTGAGTTACGCTTGGCTTTGTGAGACGCCAAAACTGATACCGGCGATTTTTGAAATGTCGGAATTAATTGAAAGCAAGAAATAAATGCATTACATTTTGTTTATAAAAACGTATAGAATGTTGCAGAAGGCAATCGGTGAGCATTCTATATCGGAAAAAAGCTTTACAAGTGGTATAAACAGTTCAAGAAGGCAGAAAACGCGTTGGGACGAAGAACCCTCTGGTAGACCATCAACCTCAACCGACGAAGCTCACGTCCAAAAATTAAAGATTTGGTGCTTGCAAGCAGTCAATTTACCATTAGAGATCTTTGATGATGATGTTGGAATTTCAAAAGGATCGGTGATTTCCATTTTGGGCCTCCGACGCGTCAAATCATGATTTGTACCGAAAATGTCTGAATGCGTCAGCTCATACTGCTGAAACCTATATCGTCTTTACAACCACCGTATTCCCACCGTGCGACTTCTGGCTATTTCCTAAACTCCAAAAGACCACTCTGGGGACACCGGTTTGAGTCGATTGAAGAGATTCAGCGTGAATCACCGCGCGCTTTGAAAGCCATCCCTGCCGATGACTTTTTAGTATGCATTGAGATTGGAAAAAAGTCGGCATATATGCATTGTGCCCGGAGGGGATTATTTTCAAGGCAATGAAATAAATTTGGAAGAATAAATAAAGAGTTTTTGAAAAAAAATATGTCTAACTTTTTTGGGCACAGTAGTGCTAGACCTATAACGACTTCAAGAAGAGAAGGCCATTTTTCAGGTTCATGGAAAACTTAATTTTCATTCATTAACCTTATATATATATATGTGTGTGTATATATATATATATATATATATAATAAAGAAATCCGAGGTATTAAATTATTATTTACAAAAAATGACTTAAACAAAGAATTAAATTTGATTCGCAAGTGCAAAAAGTTCACTCCAAGTTCGAGTAGTGTTTCAGAGTTCTCGAGTCTACGACGAATTAAATGCACCCGGTCTGCGGCAGACCTTATTTATTACACGGCGTGGGGATATGGAACCACAAGGGAACTCACTTTGTAAACAGGCGATATATCCATCCTGTTCAGTCGCTGTCAGAAAAAGAGAAAAACAACGCTTCTTGTCGACTCGTCACAGAACACTCTTTTCTCCTTTCCAAAACCCCTCCCGACCCTCGCTGCTCATTGGAGTGGACACTTCCTCACCCCATGGTCTATCATCCATCACGATGCAGCAACTCATGACATAGTCCATTCCCATCTTTAATTGCTTCCACCTGTGAAGGTGGAACAGACAATCGCTAATTTCATGTGGTATCGTTATTCATGATACATCATCCGTTGTCAGATTTGAGTGACAGGTTGTTTTCATTAGAACAGGTCCTAATTGCATGTGAAATATCACAACACTGCTTATCTTCTATCCGATTTCGGTGATAGGTTGTTATTATGCACTTAAAGAATATACTTTCCCTTTCCCCGGGAACGAAATGCTATACCTCTTCTCGTGGAAAGATACTACATACTGTGATTTAAACCACTTAAAGTGTGTTTTTGTCTATCGTTATTGCTATATTAATTGTTTATAGTTTCCTATTTATATAATAGAGATAAAAATATAACTCTCGTTAAAAGGAACTTAGAGAAGTTATTTCCTCTATCTCGGGAATGTGGACATTTGATTCTATAGGAATAGGTCTGTATCTGGTCCATCTTCCTAGAGTTACATTGCTTTCCACATGTCTTCTCTTTAAGGTTAATATTCTGGATCTATATCCTAATGTCGTGCCCAGTAGTGTACTTCACTGATATGATGTAACAGGTATATTAATTTTCCCTTTGGGAATTTCACCCTTGTCGATTGTGCTACTGATTCTCATACTGCTGCAGGGTTGGGTTGAAGTTATATAACGGTTGGTCTATATTCTGTGTATAGGGATCAAGCACATTGTAGCATGATATTAATTGCTGTAAGTGTAATGAAAATAATTCTATACTATGTATAAGGTTATGCTATATTACTATTAATTATTTAAGATAGTTAGTCAATATATTACCAAAAATCAAGTTCTAAGAAGTAACATTCGGAAAAGTGAAGTGAAATGGAACTAAATTAAATGAAAACAGAGTAAATTAGACATTTTTTTATACAGATATATTTCCGAATTTTATCTAATAGCATTGTTCAATCATAAACTACTTTTAGTGTGATATCTCTTGTTCAATTTGGGAAACATTACATATCTGTACTTGGTTTCTATGGCAGCTCACAACAAACAATCAAAAATCATTAAAAATTTTTTTACAACATCATGTTTGTCAGGTACTATTTCAAATATTGCAAACAAGGAAAAAACTTATTTATTCAAAATTGATCTTTTGATTGATGTTTTTTTTTTTTTAACTAAAAAGATAAAGAATAGAATATTTTTCTAGAATAACTTATTTTTATTATATATATATATATATATATATATAATACACGAAATGGAGCATTTGTAACTAATAATGAAATATGTATCATCGTATATTTATATGACCGTCAAAGATTATTTTAATAATATACTATATATATATATATATATAAATTGCTTGTCAACCTCAAAATGTATTGTGAAAAATGAATTATTCGATAATTATTTTTTAAATTTCTTATTTTAAAATATGCATAAATATTTCAAATTTAGTTTCATGATGATTATAATTTTTATTATAATAACTAGTTTTTGTTATTTTACGTTATTGTTTTCTTATTACTTGCCATCAAGCTGAATCTTTAATTGAATTTTGAGAAAATTACAATAATTTAGTTATTATCGATTTTCTATTGCTTCTTCATTTCAAATATGAGTCATTCTTGGATCGTCTGGTTACTAGTGTCGAAGGTGGATTTTGAGTGTATGACAATTTAGTGAAGTAAAAAGCTAAGGCAATGCCAGACAATTCACTTCGTACCCTTGTGAAGGCCAATTTGCATTCTATGGGAATGTCGAAATCCTATCCATTTATAACTGTTGCAACCAGATCAAACTATCACAGCAAAAATATATTGGGATCAGCTAACCAAACTGGATACAAAAATACGTGAACTTCGTCCAACACTGTATAACCAAAATTATTGTTGTTGCCATGCCTTCCAACATGGCAATGGATTTAGGACATAAGGCTTTACATGTCTAGCTTTAAGGGTCTTACACATGGTTTTAAGGTCAAAAGAAAAATCTTCAGGTTCTTGGTTATGAAGTTTTATTCCATCCACCATACTAACTTGACCTGATTCCACCTGATTACCACTCGATGCTTACCATCCTCTCGATGCTTGAAAAAATTTAGAAAATTTTAGGATATTCAGGATAGGGCAGAACTAGATTTCCTGGCTTCAAAGGAAAAGATCTTTTATATCATGCAGCATAAATAACCTTGTTGGTAGATGGAAGCAGGTTATAGAAAATAGTGGTTAATATTTTATTAATGGGCCTGATGGCCGAGTGGCTAGCGTTCTGGCGCTCGGTACCATAGGTATCGGGTTCAAATCGGCTTGCCCATGGGTGTTTGTAGTGGTTCGAATCACTTTAAACCGTAGGTCCCTGTCCTAATAGGATCGTAGAGCGTTGCGGGGCATTGTTACTCCGCGTCCGTGGCTTACCATCAAGTTACACGGGCCCCCTGGGTAATGCAAAGTGAGTAATGTCTGTGCACACTTGCCTTAAGGCATCAAAGACAATTGTCTGAGTGGTTGCCAGCTGCATTAGAACGAAAAAAATATATTTTATTAATTAATCTCAATTACAAGCTTAAATATAAGAAATGGAATTTTCCTCAAAAAACGACATAACTTTCTTACCAACCTAATATTAATGTTTATTAAATATACAATGCCTCAGTATTAAAATCCTTTTAAGTAAAAACTATTTTACAAGTATTATATATCCCTTTTCTTTCTTTATCACATCCTATTAAATTCTACCAATTCGTACTGAACATTCCACAGGTGAAGAAAAAATAAAACTCATCACTGACTACATTCTTTCTCATCAAACTACAATCTACCAAAAAACAATCGCCTCAACTTCAACTTACGCTTCACCGAAAACTAAACACACCAACCATTAACATCCCAGAAAGATCCTAAATCAATTTCCTTCCCGAACCAATTCAAATGATACAAATCGAGATAAAAAAAAGGGAAAAAAATGTCCCTCTTTTCCTGGTCCTTGTAAATCGGAAATGAAATCCGCACACGTCTGTCTCTAGCCGCAAAAGCTGTGACGAGAACCCCTGCCAATCCTCAATGTTTAGAGTTCATTGTCGGTTCTGTTTGACTTTGTAATTACGCGAAACCCCCAGAACCTCACCCCCGTTTGTTGTAGCTGATGATACGGTTGATAGCAGTGGAGACAGGCGCTGGTCCGATGTTCTCGCCCTACTGTCGCCAGCTTGGCTTTTAACCATTGTGTTTGGCTTGCAATGATTTGGCGAGAATCGCTTATATCGATTCCCTTGTGCACAATAATGTTTTACAAAATAATGTTTGGAGATTTTGGTTTTATTATTGGCCAGTACGTTGACCTGAGACAATTTGTTAATTTTATAGCAGATTTAGCGTTACTCGGTTTTCAGTACAGATTTTTCAAGGATTGAAATATTTAGGATTAAGGCCTTCGGAAGAATATTAGAAGTAATCATTCAACATCTGAGTGTAATTTTAAGAAAATCCCAAAACCTTCAACAAAACATAACATAACATTAATCAATGCGAGATTCTATGTAACAATATTTATTAACTTCTTGATTTTCAAAGCTTAGTGTTATAATCACATTCAAGTCGCCTCGTTTCTGAAAACAGACGCCTTCAGTGGATTCGAACTTTGGTTTGCCTGCAAGCTATCTACACATATTTCTTACGAGCGAATAATTTTATAATTATTGTCTTCACAATTATATTTTTAATTGTCACTGTAGATTGTGCATAATTTATTATTAATACCTATACGTATATGCTTTTTTATATATTAGAAATAGTTATCGTAGTTTGAAATTCTTTTTATAAGTAGATTAAACATTATTTAGGACAGTAAGGAATCTCGGCAATATTAGTACCAATTAATTGCAATCAATTTAGGAGCCTGGAAGGATTTGTTTTACTTAAAGTTTTAATGTTATAGAGATTATTCTCGAAAAGATTAACTGTTTCAAGGACAAAAGTTTTTGAAAAAATCAATTATTGTCGTAATTACATGTGATGGGGCATAAATTTTAATTTAATTCTTATAATAAAAATTAAATTTAGTAAATAATGAATTACTTAAAAATGATAATAAATTTATTTATGCATTATATTTTTATTTATTGTTTTTAAATATTTTTATTTCAAATAGTTTTATGATCTGTCATATAATTTCTTTCAATAATATCTTTTTTTTTTATAATTGTTTTTAATTTGCTTTTATATAAAACATTGAATCTTGTAACATTCTTAGTATTCGAAGATTTTTATTGGGACTTTTTCGAAACGTAAACAAGAATTCCATAAAAACTCTTTAACTTTACTTTACTTGTTTTTGTACTTTTACATTTTAACTTTAATGGGAAAAATATATTTCAAACTTTTATTTCAATAACCTGTTTTTTAATTAAAATTTTCAGTAGCAAAAAGAGTTGTTCACTACTGTTGGCTTTTTTTTTTTTTGCATGAGCTCTCAGCGAGCAGAAAAACAAGTTGTACAGAGAGTATGCAATTTATAAATATATAAAAAAAATTATTAAATAATAGATTATAATTTTTAATTTAAAGGTATGAATGGTGCAAATTTTTTTTTTTTTTTTTTTTTATTAATTAAGTAAAAATGTATGCCTGTCAGTTGAATTTTCAGAAAGACTTTTATTAATAGTAACAGTTTTAATGGGTTGTTTCTCTCAAAGGCAATCAATTCCCCCCCTTCTAGGACACCCTTAATCTAAATTCAGAAGCATGTTAGAATACTGTTTCATTATATGTGTTGTTAAAATTACTAGAAGCATCACTATTCAGCATTAACAAAGAAAAAAATTTATTTATAGTATCTTTCCGTTTCTTTATTAAGGAATATTATTGGCATTGTGTAACATGGGGGGCAAAAACATGGCCAGTCATGACACTAATCCTACAACGAAACAGCATGTTAATCAATCAAAAATTAAATTTTTTAACTAGAACTTGTTAAGAGAAATTGAGTATAGTTAAATTATGCAAATATTCACAAATTTTTATTTGACAGCTATTTTTTATCTACTTCTATCCATAACTATTTACTATATATAGATATAAATGTTCAGCACAGTAGCAATTAGATTATTATGGAAAAAAGGCAAACCAGACAAAAAAAAAAAACCAATCACACATTTCTTTAAATAAACGAAATATAAATTTATTTTAAATTTAATTATTTTATTCATTTTTTATTTCGTTTATTTATATTATATTCTATAAGCAGTTATATTCAGTATAAAAAACAGTGTGCTTCAGAGTCTGTACAGACAAAAGGTTTTTGTTCAAGACAACTTGATGAAATCTACATAAATCCTTTAAAAAAGGAATATATATTATTTAAAACAATGTAATCGAATAATAAATTTTTATTATAATAAAACATTACTCTAACAAACTATTTCAACAGCGTTAACAATAAAAGCATTTGCTCCTAGTTAAATCTCTCATGCTGAGAATACAATCTCTTTAAATATGTTCTTTACAATCCTCAATGTCTAGTAAACAATCTTTTTTTTTATCTCTATTAATATAAAATTGCTGTCTAAAAAAAAAAATGCAAAATTAAAAATAATATATAATTTATTACAAACAGAGCATTTATTAAATTATTCAGCATTATATCATTATAATAATAGTACTTATAACAGTAATTAGCATATAATTTGTATTAATTACATAATAATTATAATATATATCATTATAATAATAGTATTATTAGCAGGATGTAAAATATTTACTACAGTATTGTCTTTTAAGCAAAAAATGTCATGAAAGATTCTACTGTTGTATAATCCTGTAGTATTTTCTTTCTTACAAATATGAGTTTGTAATTGACAAACTCATATTTCCTACAAAACAAATATCTCATAATTCATTTTCTCATATAGTGTTTTGGAACTTATTTATTTTTGCTAACATGTTAACTGTGTTATCTAAGACATCAATATAAAATGGAAAAATGCTAATAATTTGTGTAGTCAATTAAGAACAAAAAGAATTAAAATGTGCTATCTTTAAAACATTATGTAATAATAAAAGTATCTCCTTGAAAGTTAACTCTAATTTACTTTTTACCAAAATAAAAATTATTTAATATTTATAGTCTATTATAAACATAGCATCTTACATTCTGATAGTTAGTATATGATCTCTTTAAATATGTTCCTTACAATCCTAAATATCTAATGTACAATCTTTTTAGTCTCTGTTAATTTAATATAATATTGTTGTCTAAAAACCGAATACAAAATTAAAAATAGTACATAATTTGTTGTCAATTACAAACAGAAAATTTAATAAACAATTCAGCATTATATAATTATAATAATAGTATTAACAACTATGTACGAAATTAAAAGTTAATGTTTATAGTCGATTATAAGCACAGCATTAAACGATAATAACTATCAATGTTATGTATCAATTCACTGAAGATTATCACTTAATTTTCTATTCTTAAATTGTGTATATAAGATACTGTTGCCCATAATTCGTTCTTTCTTTCTAACAAAGTAACAATTTCTAATCGTTCAGTACTTTTTATTTTAACTAATTCAGAACATCTTATCTAAACCTATTATAAAATAAATAATATACAGAATTCGTAGTCAGTTATAAAGAAGGGCACTTTTAATTATCTTAATTCGG
Source organism: Caerostris extrusa (assembly GCA_021605095.1). Lineage (NCBI taxonomy): Eukaryota > Metazoa > Arthropoda > Arachnida > Araneae > Araneidae > Caerostris > Caerostris extrusa. The sequence goes on along the minus strand of BPLR01017991.1, from coordinate 115,353 downwards.
TGTTTTGCCGTTATGGAAAACAGTTAATAAAAAAAGTCGGCTTCAATTCCTCCATACCTAAATTGTTTGTGTACAAATTCGTATATTCCTCGCCACGACGACAATGCCGCTGATAAAAATCACATCCACTCTCTCTCTGAACAAGAAATCTCGCTGCTTTCAAATGCCGTACACACGTTCCAAAAGTCCTTTTTTTTTTGTGCCGAGAAATAAGATTTGCAAAAATATGAAACATGAAACATTAATTCCTCCTGGGGGCCAGCTAATAATCTTAAACCAGGGAGCTATAGAGGCAAAAAAAAAAAAGGTTTATGGAAGAAAACGACGAGAGAGAAAAAAAAAACCCTTCTGGTTCTTCCACAAATACTTTTGCGAAATTAACTTTGCTGCAAGCTACTCGGGTTTTTAAGACCATAAAAAATACCACAGCAAATAGTATTGTGCAAAGTAGGACACTTGATATTAAATTATGGAAGTGGTTTCATAGTGGCCCCCGCCAGTCAAATATTTGTTTTCGTGGAACTTTTTAGTAAGAAAACTTCTTGTTGTAAAGCCTTATTACGTAATACCATCAGAAGCTTCTGTGTTTTCGAAAGCAAATATTTTTCTATTTATATCGCTTTATTAGGTTCAATCGAAAGCTGCTTTCGAAGAGTTTTAATACTAATTTGAAACTGGTGATTAGCAATACTTTTTTAACCGCTTAGAAAATATTTTGGTGTGAAAATTGAAATAATAAAGTAAGATTTTTATATCCAACTCCGATTCTATATATTCAATAGTAATGCTTATGGGCCATTAGTCATACTATAGTATTGTTAATTCAATAGTTTTATCTAATAGTAATGTTATATCCAACGCCTAATTATTTTGTAATGCTATGCTCAATGTTTATTAATGCATCAATAGTTATGACCAATAAGTCAATTGTAAATAAAGACACTTTAATCCTAACTTCCTTCCTAATCTTTTAGTGCTTATTTATGTTAACTAATTCATTATTTATCTTATCTAAAACTATTATAAAATAAATAATAAGAAGCAGAATTCGTAGTCAATGATAAATAAAGAAAGGCACTCTAATTATCCTAATTCAATGTTTTACCGTAATTGAAAACATTTCATAAAAAGGTTCGCTTCATAATTCAGTCCACCATACCTAAATTGTGTGCGCAGATCATCTTGTACATAATTCTTCCTTACTAACAAAATAACTATTCCTAGTCTTTTAGTGCTTATTCATTTTAACTGGCTCAATATTTTCTTACCTAAAACTATTATGAAATAAATAATCAACAGAATTTGGCAATTAACTATAAATACAGATCGGCAACATGATCTAACATCTCTAATTATCTAAATTCAGTGTTTAGCAGTAATGGAAACATTTCATATTAAAGTTGTCTACATAAATCAGTCCTCCATACCTAAATTGTGTGTGTACAAACTCTATATTACTCGCCACAATGGCAAATGCTCCTGATAAAAATCCCATCCACTCTCTCCTAACAAAAATCTGGCTGCTTTCAAATGCCGTACACGTTTCAAAAATGTCCCCTTTTTTTTGTGCCGAGGAAATAAGATTTTCCAAAAATATGAAACATGAAACATTAATTCCTCCCGGGGCCAGCAATAATCTTAAACCGGGAGCTTTAGAAGCAAAAAAAAGAAGGTTTATGGAAGAAACGACAAGAGGAAAAAAAACTCATGGTTTCCTTCCAAGAAAACTTTCAAGTGAAATTAACTTTGCTGCAAGCTACTCGGAGTTTTTTAGACCATAAAAAAAAGGCCGGCAAATAGTATTGTGCAAAGTAGGAGAGGCACACATGTATTAAATTATGGAAGTGGTTTCATAGTGGCCTCCGCCAGTCAAATATTTGTTTTTCGTGGACTTTTTAGTAATTAACTTCTTGTTGTAAAGCCTATTACGTAATATCATCACAAACTTCTGTGTTTTCGAAACCAAATATTTTTCTATTCATATCGCTTTAGTATGTTCAATCGACAGCTGCTTTCGAAAGAGTTTTTAATACTAATTTAAAACTGGAGATTAGTAGTTCTTGTTTTAATAGCTTAAGAATATATTTTTTTGTTTGGAAATGAGTATTACTACAGTATTGTCTTTTATGCCAAAATGTCAGGAAAAGAGTATATTGTATTATGACCCTGTACTATTTACTATTTTACAAATAAGAGAACTCATATTACCCTACAAACTGAAATATTTAATAATTCGATTTCTCATATAGCGTTTTCGATAATATTTATTTTTTTGTGGCATGAAAATATGTTATCAAAAAACATCAATACAAAAATTAAAAAAATGCTAATTTTGTAATCAATTATGAACAAAAATTAAAATGTACAATCCTTAAAACATCATTAGATAATAATAAGCATCTCACTTAAAGTTAACATCTAATTTACTCTTCCGAAATTAAAAATTAGTTCATAGTTATAGTCTATTATAAACATACCATTAAATCACAATAAGTATCAATATTATGTAATAACTCACTGAAGATATAACTTAATTTTTTATGCCTAAATTATGCATGCAAAGCCACGTTGCCCATAATTCTTCCTTTCAAACAAAATAACAATCTTTTAGTGCTTATTTATTTTACCTGACTCAGTATATCTAAAACTATTATAAAATAAATAATAATCAGAAATTGTAATTAATTATAAATAAAGAAAGTCACTCTAATTATCTTAGTTCAGTGTTTTGTAGTAATGGAAAACATGTCATAAAAGCTGTCTTCATAATTCAGTTCCTCCATACCTAAATTGTGTGTGTACAAACACATATATTCCTCGCCACAACGACAATGCCCCTGATAAAAATCACATCCACTCTCTCTCTGAACAATCTGGCTGCTTTCAAATGCCGTACACGTTCCAAAAAGTGCCTTTTTATGTGCCAAGGAAATAAGATTTGCCAAAAATATGAAACATGAAACATTAATTCCCCCTGGGGCCAGCAATAATCTTAAACCAGGAGCTTTTTGAGGCAAAAAAAGGTTTATGGAAGAAACGACGAGAGAGAAAAAAAACTTCTCTGGTTCTTACACGAAAACTTTCGCAAAAATTAACTTTGCTGCAAGCTACTCAGGAGTTTTTTTTAGACCATAAAAAAAAAAAATACCAGAGAGCAAATAGTATTGTGCAAAGTAGGAAGCACACATGTATTAAATTATGGAAGTGGTTCCATAGTGGCCCCCGCAAGTGAAATATTTGTTTTTCATGGAACTTTTTAGTAAGGAAGTTCTTGTTGTAAAGCCTATTACGTAATACCATCACATGCTTCTGTGCTTTCGAAAACAAATATTTTTCTATTCATATCGCTTTATTATGTTTTTTAATCGAAAGCTGCTTTCGAAAGAGTTTTAATACTAATTTGAAACTGGGGATTAGTAGTTCATTTTTTAATATCTTAAGAAAATATTTTCGTTTCAAAATTGGCATAACAAAATAAGATTTATTCTTCCAACACCAATTACATACTTAATAGTAATATTAATATGCCAATAGTCTTATGCAATAATAATGTTAAGCCAATAGTTTTATCTAGTAGTAATATTATATCCAACGTCTGATCATATAGTAATCCTATTAACAATGTTTATTAATGCATCAATAGTTATAACCAATAAGTCAATTATAAATAAAGACACTCTCCTAACTTCTTCCTATTCTTTTAGTGCTTATTTATTTTAACTGACTCAGTCATATTTTATCTAAATTTATTATAAAATGAATAATAGGCAAAATTTGTTGTCAATTATAAATACACTCTAATCCTAACTTCATTCCTAATCTTTTAGTACTTATTTATTTTAACAGTGATATATCTGAACCTATTATAAAATAAACAATAAGCAAAATCCGTAGTCAATAATAAATAAATAAAGTCACTCCAATTATCTCAATTCAGCGTTTTGCAGTAATGGAAAACATTTCATAAAATGTAGCCTTCATAATTCAGTTCCCCATACCTAAATTGTTGTGTACAAACTCATATATTCCTCGCCAACGACAATGCCCCATGATAAAAATCACATCCACTCTCTCTCTGAACAAGAAATCTGGCTGCTTTCAAATGCCGTACACGTTCCAAAAAGTCCCGTTTTTTTTGTGCCAAGGAAATAAGATTTGCCAAAAAATATGAAACATGAAACATTAATTCCTCCCTGGGCCAGCAATAATCTTAAACCGGGAGCTTTAGAGGCAAAAAAATAAGGTTTATGGAAGAAACGACGAGAGGAAAAACTTCTCTGGTTCTTCCAAGAAAACTTTTGCGAAATTAACTTTGCTGCAAGCTACTGGGAGTTTTTAGACCATAAAAAGAATACCAGAGCAAATAGTATTGTGCAAAAGTAGGACGCACACGTGTATTAAATTATGGAAGTGGTTTCCATAGTGGCCCCCGCCAGTCAAATATTTGTTTTCGTGGAACTTTTTTTAGTAATTAACTTCTTGTTGTAAAGCCTATTACGTAATAATCATCACAAACTTCTGTGTTTTCGAAAACCAAATATTTTTCTATTCATATCGCTTTAATAGATTCAATCGAAAGCTACTTCCGAAAAGAGTTTTAATACTAATTTGAAAACTGGGGATTTGTAGTTCATTTTTTTAATAGCTTAAGAAAATATTTTTTTGTTTGAAAATGAGTATTACTACAGTATTGTCTTTTATGCCAAAAATTTCAGGAAAGAGTATGCTGTATTATGATCCTGTACTATTTACTTTTTACAAATAAGAGAACTAATATTACCTATGAATTTAAATATTTACTAATTCGGTTTCTCATGTAGGCGTTTTCTATCCTATTTATTTTAGCTAACATGAAAATATATTATCTAAAACATCAATACAAAATAAAAAAATGCTTATTTTTGTAGTCAATTATGAACAATGAATTAAAATATGCAATCCAGCAAAACATTATTATGTAATAATAAAAGCATCTCGTTGAGAAGTTAACTAATAATTATTTTCAAATTAAAAGGTTAATATTTATAGTCTATTATAAACATAGTATTTCTCGTGCTGAGATTTAGTATACAGACCTTTTTTAATATGTTCCTACAATCCCTCAATGCCTAGTGCACAATTTTTTTTGTCTCTGTTAATTTTAACCAATATAAAATTGTTATCTTAAACACCAATGGAATGAAAATAATACATATAATTAATTTTTCAAATTTAATGTAACAACTTTATGAAACAATTTTAAGCGTAATTTAGTTATTCGAACAAAGCAATAAAAATTTAAATGGAATTTTATAAAGTTTAAAAAATTTCTTTTAACATTTTTTGTTTAAAAATTTTTATAATTTCTAATTTTATTTTATAGCGACGAAAAATAAAATCTTTGTTTTGGTAAAGTTCTCGCATTCTTAAAAAAGGTTTCCGAAAAATTAATTTTGTAGTTTCCTCAATATTTACTTTTAATCTATACTAAAATCTCTTTCGCAATGTGGAAAAATAAAGCTTTATTGCATACTTTAAAAAAAGTATTTCTTCAAATTCCTGGAGGCAGTATTAAAAATTCTGTAAAAAAATTGTCAAATATTTATTTTGGGTTGAGTTTAATCGCTTTAACAGTGCCTCCATTAAATTTATGTATATCGTTTGGCGAAAAAATATTATTCTATTTTCTTAAATTTATGACTTCAGATTCTTATTTTAATACAGGAGAAAGGTAATATATATTTAAAATTCTTTATTAAACATTTTTTTAAGTACTTACTTTTATTAATATTGTGTTTTAATGAGTAATATAATAAATTTATGATCAAATCTATGAATAAAAATAAATTATGCTTTGTTTAAAAAAACCACAAATAATAAATAATCGCGCTTTACGAGTTTTTGCCATACTGACAAAAAAAAAAAGCAAATTGTGTATATTAAATTTTTTTCCCATTATAAATAGTGATGTCTATTATGATTTAAATTCTTTAAGTATTCTTTAATTAAAAATACAGTAATAGATTAATAATGCATTCAATTAACTAAAATTTTAAGAAAACACTATTTTCTCTGTCATGTCACTGGTAGTTTAATTTTAAAGTTAAATATTGCTTAAACCTCTTGATAAAAATAATTTTTATTAATAGTTTAAAATAAATTACTTTATAATTAGTTGATATTAAAGTAATTATGCTTTGAATTATTTTAATATTTTTATTTTATTTTAGTGTGTAGATTAAAAATAATTTATTACTTTCAAATATCAACAATTTACACGTATTATTTTAAGGAAATGCATGCACCTTTTGACATAAACAACTTTTTCATTAACAAGGAGTCACCCATTTTCAGATATTTTTAATTTGTATTTTAATTTCATTAACTAAGTTCGAATCCAAGAAAAGAAATATATATATATATATATATATATATATATAGATCATTTACAAAAATTAAAAGTTAAAGAAATAATAACGCATTTCAGAGTTTTCAAGTAAGTTCCTATTTTAAACATCGACTTAAAATGTAAAATAATTTTATAAATACATTAAGTGATTCCTACCAAATTGAAAAACATTTTGATTTCTTCCATCAAGCAATTTCTACCGGCTGGAAAATTATTCTTCAGTGAATTCCTGGACACTGCAAGATTCCAGGAAATGAAAAAAGCTGACATCTTTGCAAAATGTATGCAATTTGCAACAGCACGTTTTACTATGTCCTACCGGCAAATTTGTGATGTGATGAAAAACAGATTGCGAATGTTCCTCCGAAATGCCAGTGTTAAAGTTGTGTAGGGAAATTCTGAAGTTCAGTATTGCACCAATAGGTAGCACAAATAGGTATTGGAAAAAATATGTGTATATTTTTCCACGTTTTAGTGCAGCGAGCTTATAGGTTCAGGTAAAAGCGTAAGTGGACAATAGGAAAAATATTTCTACAGCACAATGACCCAAAAAAAAAAAAATACTTATAAAATTTATTTGATAAATCTTTTATTTTTATTTAATTGTAAAATTTAAATTTAATATAAAATATTTAATCATTTATTATCTAATAGGAATAAGAAGCATTAATTTTTCCTAAACTGCTTCTTCTTTTACGTAGTTGGTAAGACAAATATCAGCTATGATGTGTTAAAAATCGCTCCATCATAAATTTGTTTAGTCTTTTATAAAAATAATATTCTTAGTTTAATAATATATCCACTAATCATATCCGTTAATTATGTATGAAAATGAATTCGAATTCTTCTAAGATTTAGAAACTGCCACTCCTTTTACTTAACTGGCAACACAAATATAAGCATCTATGGTAAGCTAAAAATCGTTCCACCATAAATTTGTTTAGCCTTTATAAAAATAATATTTTTAATTTATAAGTATTCACTAATCAGATGCTGGAATAATCAATGAAAAATGAATTCAACTTCTAAGATTCAGAATCCATACTTCATCTACTCAATTTATGGCCATTTTATAGCTATTGATAATAAATCTAACCCTCCCATAACCCATCACCAAACCCGGAAGTTCAACCCACCCTATAAAAACACCGCAATCAAGTAATTAAATACGAGTTATCGTCCCTCAGTAGGAAAGGGCTCTTCCCCGGTGCTATTCTTCGGATGCTAAACTATTTATCGAAGAAACTTATCGCTGCTGCACTGAGGAAAAAAAAAAGTACAAGCAAACAGAGAGGTTATGCGGGCAGTAGCGCGTCGCCAAAAGTACTTTTGCTGTTACAAATGACTGGCATAACTGGATTGGATTGAAAGATTTTTTTTTTTCTAGTTGGTAAATTATTCAGTGTGAAAAGGGAGGAATAACCCCAATGGAATGATTAGTTATTTTGTTCCAAATGATAACAGAGTTTTCTGGTTTATTTATTGTATTTATATTTAATTAGAAGGGAATTTTTGCTGGAAAAAGTTGTGATCTGATTTTTTTTTTATTTCTGTCTCGCGCAATACTTAATTTTTTTGATAGTAAATATTTTAGACTCATTAGATTTAATTTATCAGACAATAACTATGTTTGTTATTTAAAAATACCACTTTAGTGACAAATAGAAAAATAAATATGTATATATAATTAAATATTAAATTTGCATATAAAATTTAATCATTAAGCAAACCTAAGCAAATGAAAAACTGACAATAATTGTTTACAATGTAAACTTTAATTTCAATTAAGTTATTTGTAAATGCAAACATAAATTACATTTGTGTTATTTTGGAAATGGATAAAAGCTGTTTAACGAAAATTAATTTTTTTTTTTTTTTTGTTAAAATTTTTTATAAAAGCATATCGTAGTCTTGGGCCTGATGGACGAGGATTATTGCTCCAGCACTCGGTGCCACCGGTTTCGGGCTCGAGTCTTGGCGGTGCCATGGACGTTTGTAGTGGTTCGAAATCCACTTTAAACTGTAGGTCCCGGTCCGTTTAGCCTAAAGTGTGCACAAGATGACAGTAGAGCGATAAACAAATCTAAATTTGTTTAGCCTTTTAAAAACAATATTTTTAGTTTATTAAAGCATCTGATTGGGGGATGTATTAATAATCTATGAAAATGAATTAAACTTCTAAGATTCAGAATCCATACTTCAACAAGCTTTCAACTTTTCAACAATACTTCAACATCAACAAACCACTCAATTTATGGCTATTTCATTGCTATTGATAATAAATCCAACCCCTCCCATAACCCATCACCAAACCCGGAAGTGCAAACCCACCCCATAAAAACACTGCAATCAAGTAATTAAATACGAGTTATCTTTCCCTTGCTAGACTCACAGTTGGAAAGGGTTCTTCCCCGGTGCTATTCTTCGGATGTTAAACTATTTATCGAAGAAACATATCACTGCTGCGCTGAGGAGAAAAAAAAAAAGTACCAAGCAAACAGAGAGGTTATACGGGCAGTAGCGTTTCACCAAAAGTACTTTTGCTGTTACAAATGACTGGCATAACTGGATTGGATTGAAAGATTTTTTTTTTTGCTGTTGGTAAATTATTCAGCGTGAAAAGGGGGAATAACCCCAATGGAATGATTAGTTATTTTCTTCCAAATGCTAGCACTCGGTTTATTTATTGTATTTATATTTTTAATTAGTAGAGAACTCGCTGGAAAAAGTTATGTTTTTTTTAAATATGTCCTTGCGCAATATTTCGTTTTTGTAGTAGTAAATATTTTAAACTAATTAAATTTAATTTATCGGACAATAATTGTGTTTGTTATTTAAAAAAGACACATTAGTGACAAGTAGAAAAATAAATATGTATATATAATTAAATATTCAATTTGCCTATAAAATTTAATGATTGAGCAAACAAAAGTAAATAAGAAGGTGACAAAAATTGCTTCCAATGTAAACTTTAAATTAAGTTATTTGTACATACTGTAGAACATAATTTGTACATTAAATTAGCATATATATAAATTACATCTGTGCTACTTTGGAAATGGATAAAAGTTGTTTCACGAAAATATTTTAAATAGTAGGAGCTTTTTAGTAAAATTTTTTATAAAAGTATATCGTAGTCTTGGGACTCATGGCCGAAGGACTAGTGCTCTGGCGCTTGGTGCCACAAGTTTCGAGTTCGAGTTTCTCGGCGGTACCATGGATGTTTGTAGTGGTTCGGAATACACTTAAATTATAGGTTTCAATCTGATATGACTGTAGAGCGTTGAACGTAGGGCTGACAACCGTACCCCGTAAAAAGAAAAACATATCATGTCTCGAAATCTGCCAGTAGGCAAACGGCCTTAGCCCGCCACGGGGCTGCTGCGCCACTGAAGACTACGATATCATTATCATCAACGTTGATGATAATGATATCGTAGTCTTCCTGGTGGTGCCATGGAACTGAAACTGAATTCATGGTGCCATGGAACTGAACTGCAGCTATGTGCTAAAAATCGTTCCACCATAAATTTTTTAGTCTTTATAAAAGAATATTCTTACTTCAATAAGTATTCACTAATCAGATGTTTGAATAAACTATGAAAACGAATTCAACTTTTAAGATTCAGAATCCATACTTCATCAACAAACCACTCAATTTATGACCATTTCATTGCTATTGATAATAAATCTAACCCCCACATAACCCATCACCAAATCCGAAAGTTCAACCCACCCTATAAAAAACACTGCAATCAAGTAATTAAATACGAGTTATCGTCCCTCAGTAGGAAAGGGCTCTTTCCCCGGCGCTATTCTTCGGATGCTAAACTATTTATCGAAGAAACATATCACTGCTGCACTGAGGGAAAAATATCAAGCAAACAGAGAGATTATACGGCAGTAGCGCTTCGCCAAAAGTACTTTTGCTGTTACAAATGACTGGCATAACTGGATTGGATTGAGAGAAATATTTTTTTTTTCTGATGGTAAATTATCCAGCGTGAAAGGGAGGAATAACCCAATGGAATGATTAGTTATTTTGTTCCAAATGCTAACGGAGTTTTCTGGTTTATTTATTGTATTTATATTTAATTAGCACAGTATTTTTGCTGGAAAAAGTTGTGATCTAATTTATGGTTTTTTTTTAGATATGTACTATCGCTATACTTCCTTTTATAGTAGTAAATATTTTAAACCAATTAGATTTAATTTATCAGGCAATAACTGTGTTTGTCATTTAAAAAAATGTACTTTATTGTGTTATTTATTGTGACAAATAGGAAATTAAATATGTATATATATAATTAAATATTAAATTTGCATATAAAATTTAATCATCAAACAAACATATGCAATTAATTTGTAAATGTAAACATAAATTAGATTTGTGTTACTTTAGAAAAGGATAAGAGCTTTATCATGAAATTATTTTAAATAATAAAAGTTTGTTTTAGTAAAATTTTTATTAAATTTTGTCGTTATAAATTAACATGTAGTAGGGGCATATCTTTATTACTTATTTGTAATTGTATTCGTATTGTTTACATTATCAATTAAAATATGCTTCTAAACATAATGAATAAATTTTAGAATTTATTCTTACTAATTTAAATGTTTTTATTTATTTATTACTTTTTTTTACTTTCTAAATATATTTCAGGGGCCCGATGGCTGTGTGACTAGCGCTCTGGGCCCAAACCCTGTGGCACAATGCTCCAAAGCGCTAGACACTCGGCCCCGGTCTATTATGACTGCAGAGCGTTGAGCGTAAGGCTGATAACCCTACTCCGTAAGAAAGAAAGTATCTCCTGTCTCGAAATCTGCCAGTAGGCAACGGCCTTGGCCCACCACGGGGCTGTTGGACCAAAAAGAAGAGGAAAAATATCGTAGACTATTTTTTACAGAGCATTTTTGATCTGAGGTCATTCACCATCTGTACTGTGACTCATCTTTACTATGAATGTGATTTTTCTTAAAAATAATAATGAAAAATGATTAATTTTAAAACTATAAAATTAATAATTTCTAACTTATTTAATTTTCATTGGGTATAATTTATTTAATTGGGGTATATTATAAAATTCATTAAAGTTATAATATTAATCCTTATTTTAGAGATATAATTAGTTTATTGATAAATACCTGGATTGGTGTGAATTTCATAGTGGTAATATCAAATAAATACACCTGCCAAAATACTATTCTTTTCAACGGTAGCGTTCAAAGTCAATTGAATCATTACGTATAGTCCTGTACCTCATTTTCTTTAGATTATGTGTTTTACATGTAGATTTATAGAAAAGGCATACGTTTAATATTTATTATACATGTTAGGAATAGAGTAAAAAATCAATAATTAGTTAAAACTGATGTATACATTTTAATTTTCAGATAACTTATAGGGTTGTTGTTTCTTTTACTATCTTTTCTTTAGGAAAACATTTTAAAAGACAAAATGAAAACTCTTTTTGTATCCATCACATTTTTGTGTAAGAGAATTTGTAAGAATTATATCATACCCCTTTTATTATGTTAACTCTAAAATTTACAATTCATAATTGCAATTTTTATTGCGATGAAGCATAAACAATCACTTTAAAAGCATGAGCAACCTTTTTAAATTGAGATGGCACAGAAAAAAATAATAAAAAAACACAATTCACAAACAATGGAAAGCGATCGAAGCTAATGTAGGATAGGCTAAACGATTTCATAAACAAATTAAAAATATATTTTCATCATCATCATCATCATTGACACAATAGCCCCATGATTGGCCGAGGCCGTCTGCTTACTGGCAGATTTCGAGACAGGAGATGTTTCCTTTTTTTACAGGTAGGGTTGTTAGCTCTACGCCCAACGCTCTACAGCTATATTAGACCACGACCTACAGTTTAAAATGGATTCCGAAACCTGTAGTCTTGAGTGACAGAGAGCTAGTCCCTCGGCCATCAGAGCCATAAAATATATTTAGAAAGTAAAAAAAAAAATACAAACATTTAAAATAGTAAGAATAAATTCTAAAATGTAGTCATTACGTTTAGAGATGCATATTTTAATTAATGATAAAGTGAACAATATGAAAACAACTACAAATAAGTAAGAAAGATATGTTGCTATTTTATGGTAGTTTATAACTCACATCATTTACGCGCCCCGGTGACTAGCACTCTGGCCTTTTGTATCACAGGTTTCAAACTTCAAATCCTGGTGGTGGCATGGAGGTTTGTAAGTGGGTCGGAATCCGCTTTAAACTGTAGGTCCCGGTCTGTTTAGCCCTCGCGTACAACAAGATGACCGTAGAGCGACAAACAAAAACCACATCATTTACATATTTAAAAACCATTTTTATTAAATTTGTGTATACTCCCTCCGTAGTTACACCCACAGGAAGAGTTTTTCGATCTCCTATTGACCCGGATCCGTAGTTTAGACAGAAGCATAACATCTTTTCTCTCCTCGTAAACCTCCTCTCGGCTTTCTGCGTAAACACGCGCCATTTTTCTTTCAGCCGGTTGCCACCAGTGAAGGGAAATTTCTTTAATTTGGACTCGATTTACAAGGCTCGACTCCTGCATTTTATTTGTTTGCTGACAGCGTTTGAAACAAGAAACATTAAATTAGCGATGAGAGAGCAGAGTGGGAAAGCTTTTTGTGTTTCGGAGGCTCTCAAATCTTTAAATTAGTTTATACAACGGAGAGAGAGCAAACTATTTTCGTATCGATACGTGCTTGGAATATTAACACAGCTTTTAAGATTCTTTGTATATCTGTGTGTTGCAATCGAAATATTTAAAGTTTTTCTGTATTTTAAAAACATACGTTTTTCCTTTTAAAATGTGGAGGCCAAAAATTTTAACGGTTTGTATAAATCAGATTCCGTGGAATATTTTAAGATATCCGAAGTTATTCGGTGTGTACATGTTTAACAGTTTTACAGAGAAATTTACATATATAGATATAAAATGAAACCGAATGTATACATATTTAAAATGGTATGGTACAGGTACTCAGAATTTTATCAATTATTATTGATTAATTTTAGCACATGTTTATGATTGATTAAAATATTTAAAATAAATATTTTTTTATGAAAAATAAGGAATTCTGAAAAATTATTTCACAAATTCTGAAAACTTTAAAAACATCATAATCTAGGTAGTAACTCACGTGATAAAAGATAGAAAACAAAACAATTGATGTGCTCAAATAAAAGTGCAAAATGTAACTTTTTTTTAATCAGAGAATATACATACTTTGCTATATGGAATTCCTTAGAATTTGTATTTAGAAAAAAAAAAAAAACTGGGGTGGTGTAGAATTATAATAAAATATTTGCGAATTAAAAATACACTTATTTTAAATAAAATACAAAGCGGTCAGATGGCCTAGTGGCTAGCGCTCTGGCGCTCGGTACCACATTTTTCGGATTCGTGTCCAGGTGGTGCCATGGATGTTGAACCAGCATTTGTGATCATAAAATAAATATGTTTTCATCTTGCGTAATTATATAACATCAAACTGTTTAATATTTATTTAATGCAGAAAATTAAAAATTTTTCTTGTTTAATATTTTGTTTTTAAATTTATTCTTGTTACAAAATTCAAAGCAAATATATTAATTTATAAAATGGAAAATAAAACCCTAAAAATATAACAATAAATTATTTGATACTTGATTTTTTGGAGAAGTGTAATTGGTTTATCTAATAGTTTCAACAATTAATTTTTAATATATTTTTCTTCTTGATTAGCTAACAGCCCCATGGTGGGGAAAGGTTCTTTGGCTACTGGCAGAATTCGAGACAGGAGATGTTTCCTTTTTACGGGGTATAGTTATGTTAGACCAGTATCTACGGTTTAAAGTGGATTCCGAACTACTACAAACATCCATGGTACCACCGGGACTGAACCCAAAAACCTGTGCCATCGAGTGCCAGAGAGCTAGACACTCGGCCATCAGGCCCCTCTGTTCATTCTAGAAGATACAACAAGAATTTGAGCTGATATTAGAGAGTTTTTGCAACCGTACGTTAGTTACCGTAGGACGTCCGTTAGATTTTTCTCCCTAGCGCGCATGCTCATAGGAAACCGCGCATGCGCGCTAGGGAGAAAATCTAACGGACGTCCTACGGTAACTAACGTACGGTATGCAAAAAACTCTCTATTGTAAGACAAATAACTGTAATTTGAATCCTTTAAGAATAAATAAGATTAAGGTCTTAAAATTATTATAATTTATTCCTTTCCTTTTTTCAATTATATATGAAAATAAATAACATATAATAACATAATATTTCTACTTAAAAACACTTTTTCTTTAAGTAATCTATTCGCAGTTTTAACAAATTAATGACCATAATTTTCAAACATGTTTCCTGTTACCCTCATTTTGAAATGATTATTTAACGAATGCAACAAATCTGAACGAGTTCAAAAAAGATCCAGTCAACAGGACCGAAATTATTACAATTAATGACCCACTTCTTAACGAGATGAGAAGTCACAACTATCATTCTTAGAAACGGGGAATAATTATTATTTTAAAGTTTCAAGAGATGTAAAAGCAGATATTTCCTTGATCTTATCTCTCGAATTGTGTAATAAACTGCAAATAAAGCTATAAAATGTCTTGAAAGTCGTAAAACTGTTTGATGTGCACAAACGGGATATTTTAAGTTTAAATGCAAACTTTTCGTTTTGAATGAATGGAAGTATTTCTGATTTTAGGGCCTTTGATGCAGAACTTTTAAAAGATCTTCGAAGCTTTGATATTCGAACGAGTTAAAATAAATTGGAATGAGAAATTATTCAGCTGTGACATGGTATACGAGTCATTTCACATTGGTATTAAAAAAAATTCTGTATTCCAGCATTAGTGATCACAAAATAAATATACTTCCATCTTGTAAAAATAATATCAAACTGTTTAATATTTATTTAATGTAGAAAATTAAAAATTTGTGACTTATTATTTTTTTTTAATTATTCCTGTTATAACATTCTAAAATTCAAAGCTATTATATTAATTTATAAAATGGGAAAAAAACCTAAAAAATAACACTCAATTATTTGATACTTGATTTTTAGAAGTTTAATTGTTTTATCTAATAGTTCCAACAATTAATTTTTAATATATTTTCATTATTTTTCTTCTCCATTGGCGTAACAGCCCCAGGGTGGTGCAAGGCCCACTGCAGATTTCAAGACTGACCCTAAACGTGTGGCATCGAGTACCAGAGAGCTAGACACTCGGCCATCACGCCCCTCTGTCCATACTAGAAGTTATAAATATCAAGAATTTGATCGGACATTATAAGACAAATAATTGTAATTTGAATATTTTGAGAATATATAAGAATAAGGTTTTAAAATGATAATTTATATCTTTCCTTTTCATAATTAATTACCAAAAATAAATAAAAATACAATAATACAATATTTCTACTTGAAAAAACACTTTGAATCAGTACTTTGAAGGCGATGAAATAAATTTGGAAGAATAAATAAAAAGTTTTTGAAAAAAAATATTGGTCTCACTTTTGGGCACAGTAGTAAGGTTTTAAAAATGATAATAATTTACTTCTTTCCTTTTCATAATTAAATATGAAAATAAATAAATGCAATAATATAACATTACAACTTCAAAACACTTTTAAGTAATCTGTTCGGAGTTTTAACAAATTAACAACCATAATTTTCGAACGTTTGTGTTATCCTAATTTTTAAACGATTATTTAATGAGTGCAGCAAATCTGAATGAGTTCAAAAAAAAAGAACGAATCCTCAGGACCGAAATTATTATAGTTAACGACCCACTTCTGAACGAGATGAGTAGCAGAAACACTACTACTATCATTCTTAGAAATAAGGAATAATTATCATTTTAAAAGTTTTGTGAGATGTAAAGCAGATATTTCCTTGATCTTATCTCTCGAATTGTGTAATAAACTGAAAATAAAGCTAAAAAATGTCTTGAAAGTGGTAAAACTGTTTGATGTGCACAAACGGGATATTTTAAGATTAAATGCAAACTTTTTCATTTGAATGAATGGGAGTATTTATGATTTTTGAGCTTTTGATGCAGAACTTTTAGAAGATCTTCGAAGCTTTGATATTCGAACGAGTTTAAATAAATTGGAATGAGAAATTATTCAGCTGTGACTTGATATACGAGTCATTTAACATTGATATTTAAAAAAAAAAAAAATTCTGTATTCCAGTATTTGTGATCATAAAATAAATATGCTTTCATCTTGCATAATTATATAACATCAAACTGTTTAATATTTATTTAATGTGGAAAATGAAAATTTGTAATGTTTTTTATTTTTATTTTAAATTTATTCTTCTTACAAATTTCAAAGAAAATATATTAATTTATAAAATGGAAAATAAACCCACAAAAATAATAAATTATTTGATTCTTGATTTTTTGGAGATGTTTAATTATTTTATCTAATAGTTCCTATAATAAGTTTTTAATATCTGCTTAGCCAAATAAATTGTTGTTGGGTTAGAAGATCCAGTTTTTAAATGAAATATGATTAAAGAAATTTAAAATTAAAAAGAAAAAATTAACTTAAATACACTAATTTATATAAAAACAAAAATAATTGTTTTTGAAATTCTACTTTAAATGTACTAAATGTTAATAAATTGCTTTAAAAATGTTGTGGTAGTTAGGAGAAAGAATAAGAAATATCTCTCATAATATGCATAATTTATAAAAAAAAATATGTTAGTAAGAAATGTGCAATATTTGAATATCATAAATAATTGTATGTCAGTTTTCAAAAGCAACGAAACTGTTAAGCTAACACTGGCAAGTAAAATTAAAACGTTTCCTACAATAATTCTTCACAGTGATAACACCAATAAAAACAACGAATGAAAATAATGTACAAATATTTGTAAGAAAAATAATTTAAAAGATTATACTACTCTTGGAGATAAACAAAATGTATCAAATTGAGTTATTCTAATTAGAACGAAAATTGGTAAATGCAATATATATGTATAGAAAGCAAAATCATTAAAATTATAGAAATGGATGTGTAGTGAGAATATGCAGATACATATAGTAAACCAATTAATAAGGCACTGGTCTTCTTCAACAGTTATTCAACTTGGATTTGATACGCAGAGTGGTTTAGATTTCCATCTACAGATTTTATTGCCACGCTATCTCCATTGGTCAAGTTTGATCTGTGGGTCTCATACTCATCAGAACCTAAACCTGCTCTATTGAGGAGAAATGTGGCGATCTAACTGAAAAGGGAAATATTTGACATTGCCATATGCAGACATTACCATATCGCAGGTATTTTTCTCTTGAAATGTAAACCTGAGGATGTAGTGATTGTTAACGTACGACTGTGCTATGAAGACATCCTGGGTGACAACAAAAGGGACCCGATTATCAAATGAAATGGTAGCCGACATAACTCTCGGTTGTCGAATTGCGTGACGGGAGACCGCCAGGTTAGTACTCTACTCTTGTCTTAGAATCCTTCATATATGTATGTCATTGCTAGTCATTCGGGATTAATAGAACCCGGAAAAGAACCAGACATCACTGCAGATGTACTTGTCAGTGCTCACAAGTAAAGAACAGTCGATGCTATTGATACAATGAACACAAAGCCTTTAAGAAGCCTAGCGAAGATAGTTGAAATCACTGGCATCCTTATTACAAGATGATGATAATGGTACATCAAGCCTGACGGTTGGTGTGTTTTCACCTTCTATTATCTCTCTAGGTCATCCGCTGCCAACTGTGTTCTGGCATGATTCAGCCATACCAACATCGAAAATCAGTGGCATCCCTCCGCCCCTAATACCGAAACTTTCTTCACTTTGACCGTTCTGCTTCTTTGAGTTTAATTACACGTGCTCTAAAAAAAAAAAACCTAAGCCATATGCTTATATTATAGGTGAACTTACATGCCGACAAATTGAGTAGGTGGAATCAATTCGAATTTCTACTCTTTTACACACCATCCGGATTCTCAATTGCAATACTCTAGATCTTAATTCCTTCATTCGTTGTCAAAATTTAATCTATTGCATATTATATCAAAAGGAATTTGCATACAAATTTTTGTAACAATTAGATAACTCTTTCTTGGTGAACTATTTATTTTTATCGAGTGTATTATAAAAACCACTTTTTTGTTAATTTATGATTGTAACTATGAATTAGTATAATTTTTATGAGTAATAAGAAAATACTTGAGCAAAAATTAACACATTATATTATTATTAATTTATTTTTTAGCACACTATATTATATTATATTTTTAACATAATGTATTATTAAGAATGATTCGAACGAAAATATTAATGGAAAAAGACGGAAAATACGTAAAATTCTTTTTAATAATATTCACATTAAATTAAATTTAAAATTATGCATTTCTCTGAAATGCTCATAGCCAGGTATAAAATTTGAATTTCGAACATTAATTTAGTTTGTCATCCCACACATTTAGAAAGAGAGCTTCTTAAAACCCTACAAGCTCTAGAATATGTTCCTTAGCCAATAAAAAGTTTCGTTGAGCTTCAAGAAAGATTCCTGTGCGGAGGAAAGGAAGTTCCCACGAACACCACACAGCCAATTATGTCATCACTGTTGGTGTTCCCATCACAGAGAAGCCATTTGTTAAGCTACCTTTTCGGGCATCTGTCAGAACAAGATTCGATTCCTTGGGGATGGTAAAGATGTCCTCCTAAATTGATGTTGGGAATCGATTGTGTCTTAGCATCTGACATTTGTTTTTATTGAAATTATTTGACACTCGTGTCTTAGGTGCGCGATACTATTGAAATCATCTGAGGAATTCAAATGGTTTGAGAAAACTTTATTCTTGGATTATACTATACTAGGCTAATTAATACTATATTAATATTAACATGAATTCTAAAGGCAAAGTTTCTTTTAGTTTCAATATATAGGATTGATTCTCTTTATATAATAAATAAAATAAAAATTTATTATTTTAAATGATGTAGTAATTCACAAATGAAAGTGTATTTTGGTTTGTTTATTCTGGTTTATGTATACATATTTTTGTTTGTTTATTAGCGAATGTGCACTTTTAGGTTTCAAAAATTAAAATTAAATTTAAAAATAACATTAAGACCTATTAAAGAAGTATTTACTATAAAAACTTTTAAATAATGGAAATTATTCCCCACTCATTTTAAAAATTTTAAGTGAGTGATGAATAATTAAGGGCTGATTTTTATTGAGTGCTGATTCTTCATCACTTTACTTCTTTTCTTTTTCTGCATCATGTGTGAACCCTTTTTTCCACTTTCTACAACCATTTCTTACGTTCTGCACAACGTACCCAACCATCAGGAGTTTAAGACCTTCTGTGTCGCCCAGGTAATCTGATAACCTGGAATGACTAACTGGTTGACACTGTATGGATAACATTCATAACCGCCCGACTCGAGGCTCAGTGGTAACGCGCCGCTGGTGAACATAAGGGCGGAGGTTCAATCCGCTGGCGGCTTTGTTGTAGATACTGTTTCAAAAGGAAAGGATACTGATGGCATTTGCGATGTTCAGCCTCTTGCTTAGTTAGTCGGACTACCTAAACTCCCTGACCTGGTGGGAGTTGTCTGGATTTTCTCCCATATATTACGCAAATGCGAGATAGTCCGATTCCCTTAAAAGTTCTCCAGGAAGCACTGCCTTCCTGCTTCAGCGACAGGGAGCCAATTCAGACTTTTACCTACGGGTGCACCTCACAACAGAAGCTGCTCCTCCCCTTCCCTCCTTCCATGAGACCACACTGGTTCTTGGACTTGGTCTAGATGTTGCTGTCTACCAAGTGGGATAAGAAAAAAAATTATACTACGTTAGATTCATCTACAACTTTAGGATGCATGAAAAATTCTTAAAAAAACATTTCGAATGGATTTTTGACATTATTTTATTTTGAATGAACTGATACTAGAGGGATTTTTTAATTCCTAAATAGTGGAAATTTAACAATTATCTTAAATATCATGAAAAAAATCAACTGTACGCTGTATTTGTAAAAGTGCAAATAAATAAAATTTGTACATGTCCTGAAGGCATGGAATCTTTTATTCTAATTTATCAGGTACCTCAATGGCAACGTATTAATATTTTGTTTCTGTTATATTCATAATTATTTTCTGGCTCACTGAATAGGTATCAGAAACACGCACGCAACCAATATGCCATCACAGACAATGTTCCTGCAATTGACAAGCCATTTGTTAGATTAACTTTTAGTCACATGTCAGAAAGAGATTTGACTGCACGAACACTGAGATCTTGCATAAAACCTAAGTGAGAAGAATTATATTAAATGCACCCTTGCATTTGGCTTTTATTTGTGCTGGATTTATCTAAGAATCTTGTTTTTGTACATATTTGATTGTATAAAACATTTTAAATTCCAGTTTTTACGATGGCACTGACACATATGAGTATGTTCAGTTTTTTTTTTTTTAAATTTAAATGGTTAGTGACAGAAAATAAGTTTAAATTTATCCATGGTGTTTCAGTACCCGATGTACGGTGAGACAAAAAAGGTTTGAAAAGTTGAGAGAAAGTCGAAAAACAAAAATCTGGATGGTAGGAAGTTTTGGTTTATTTCATGAAATGCCATATATTTCTTCTTCCCTGGCATATGGGTACAGTATTGAGGTTTGGTTTGTCGCTCTACGGTCATTTTTTGCACAATTTGGGGTAATTAGACCAGAACCTAACGTGGATTGCGAACCACTAACAAACATCCATGCCACCGCTAGATTCGAACTTCAAGCCTGTGGTGTGAACGGCCAGAGGCCTAGTCAATTGGCCATCAGGCTGCTAGAGTTTTGAGGAGCAATAGTTTTCTCGTGACACACACTCGTGAAATTTATGAGCCACACCTATACTCGTCAGAAGTCTTTGCAGTTTCGTAATCGACGCCAATATAGATTCGAATCTGTTAGTTAAATATTTTGAAGTATTTGGTTGATATTTAATTCTTCTTCTTCAATGGCGCAACATCCCCATGTTAATGGGCCAAGATGGTCTGCCTGTTGGCAAATTCCGAAACATCAGATGTTTTCTTTTTATGGGGTAGGATTATCCTTACGCCCAATAGTCATATTAGAACGGACTTTCGGTTTAAAGTCTAACCAATACAAACATAAATGATACCAACGGGACTCGAACCCGAACCCGAAAACCTGTGGCACCTAGTGCAAGAGCGCTAGCCACTCGGTCATCAGGCCCCATGGTATTTAATTAGTATTATTAAATTATGATCTGGTATTGAAGATTTAAAATGCCCAATTTTTCCGAAAATTTTCATCTATATTCAGAAAATAAAAAAAAAAAAGTTAATTTCGCCCCCATGATATGAACAATTCGGAAAATTTTACGTACAGATTATCTTATCTATAGCAGGCATGATGTAACAATTTTATCATACCCAAACTACGTCCCGCGAGCATAATCCTTATAACTTGCCACATATTATTTTGATCGTATTATAAAATGCAAAACTTACTAAAACTAAATGTAAATAAATTTGTAGAAAATAATAATAAGATGTGCTTATGTAACCATCAATTAAGAAACACGATACTGACGTAATGAAATTGAACATTTTAACTGTAATTAATGATATGAAACTTGTAAACTTACGATAAGTGACAAACATGGGCAATTCATACAAATGAAATTAAACATTCTAATTATGATTAATGGGATTTTTGTTGCTGTAACTTTCCACCTACATTTGTTTCTCTGCAGCTGTGGTTCAAATTTATTATTAACAGCGACATCAATACTCATCAATTAACTTAAATCTGGTTTTTTTTCTAGTTCTTGTCTCTAAAGACTTAGTGAAGGAGTCGACGGGGCCCTTTGGATAAAAGTATGGAAACCCCTAATCTAAATGTCGATTGAGAATGTACTTCATTAAGAAATTTAAGGAATTAATTCTTGTTTATATTTGCCCCTTTTAGAAATATTAACAATTTCATACAGACATCGATTTCTTTTAAATTTTTACATGATCCACTAATATTCTTCTCATTATTAGTTAGGTTTGTCGCTCTGGTAATTTTGTGTGCACACTTTAGGCGAATTAGACCGGGACCTACAATTTAACGTGGATTCCGATTCACTGACAAAACATCCATGGCACTGCCAGGATTCGAACCTGAATTCTGTGGTACCAATGACCAGGGCGCTAGCCACTTGGCCACCAGGCTGTTAAAACTCATTATTAGTTATTTTCTTAAACTTAGTTTGGAGACCTCTGATCTGAATGTCGACAGAGAATGTATTTGGTTAAGAAATCTATGGAATTAATTCTTGTTTATATTTGTCCCTTTTTAGAGATATTACCAATTTTTTGTTGATATTCGTTTTCTGTTTTAATTTTATATCATTTGCTAATGTTCTTAAAACCTGTTATTTCTTTTTATTATGACTAAAGAGAGTTATCTCAGAATAGGAAAGAAATTTTTGGCATAATAAAACAGTCAGGACAACAAACCTGAAAAATCAAACATTTTTAAGCGAACCTATTGAAAAAAAAACCTATTCAAAAATGAGTAACCTTATTAAAAAAAAAAAAGACTATTTTTTTGTTCCCCTGCAAGACATAAGAATAAATGGGATTAATACAAAAACAGAAAAAGAATTTTGTTTAAAAGTAAGATTTCGTTAAATGCAAATTCACTTGATATGTTTGTTGGGAATTACATAAATAACTTTCGAAAGAAGAATCGAACTTTTCCCGTTTTGAAGTTCAATGCACCCTTACCCCCATCGCACGTTGGGATCATAGAGTAGTAATAAAATAGAAAGTGTATCCCCTTATTCCAGTGGTTCTCAAAGGGTACGTCTTACAAATGTTTTATGTGCGAGTACGTCTTACAAATTTTTTTATGTGCGCTTATGGTATTCCAGAGAAATATCGTCCCAGAAATAAAATAAATATAGTTACTCTTCCTCTTATCAGTTTTCTCGTACAAACAACTAACTTTTTGTTGGATTTACTTAAAAATTTCTTCACATAAAAGTCACCAATTAGCGATAATGCGCCAAAGAAGGTTTCAAGAAACTAAGAGTTATATGTTACCACCTAATTATAAATATGCAATGTACAATGTGGTATTCTTGTGTGTGTATAATTTATTTTTAAAGTATTGAAGTAGATGTTATATACATATTGCTTATTTATGGACTTATTTATAGACTTAGACATATATACTTTATAGACATATTTAGACTTATATTCTTATTTATAGACTTATATATTTATGTCCAGATGAGTGCCAGTGGTCTGGTGTGAGGGCTTCAACCCCGTAGCTGATGAGAGTCAGAGTGGTTCGATTCCACCTTCTGGGCGAGGGAGTCATGGTGATATTGAACACATGCTATGTGTTTTATTCACTATGTACTCTCTTTTTAATCTACTTTGTAATAATGCTGGCTAAAATTCATTTGGAACCTTTTATTAATTTTAGGGCCTGAATGGCCGAGTGTCTAGCGCTCTGGCGCTCGGTGCCACAGGTTTCGGGTTCGAGTCCCGGCGGTGCCAGGATGTTTGTAGTGGTTTGGAATCCACTTTAAGCCGTAGGTCCCGGTCTCATATGACTGTAAGAGCGTCACGGAGCAAAGTCAGGCTTCTACCTACGGGTGCTCCATCACAACAGAAGCTGCTTCCTTCTCCTTCAACCATGAGTACGTATGGGGCTCATGGGGCTTGGCCTAAAATGTCTGCCAAGTGGGATAAGAAACAACAACATATATTTATTTATAGACTTATATTTATAATTATTTATTGCTTATTTATGGCTTACTTATCCGTGTACTGAGCGAAGTCAAGAACTTCTTGCTTTTTTGAAGAGATGAAGCAATTAATGTTTTTATATTTTTTGTGGATTGCCAAGTTACAGTATTTGGCCGATGTATTTCAGAAATTCAATATTTTGAATACTATCATGCAAGGGAAAAGAGAAAATATTCTTACGTCCACGAAAAACAAAAATGAAAAGAAAAAAAAAAAAAAGAAAAAAAAAAGCCTTTCAGAGATAACTACAGATTAAGAAAAAGAAAAGTAAAAGAAAACTGTTTAAAGTAATTTAGAAATGTTTCCGTTGGTAAGTAACGCTTGCATAAATAAAACACTTCCAATAATAGTTGAACATTTAACAAGTTAAAAAAAAAATAAAATGGGGTTCTTATTTCCCGTCACTTAACATTGAACAATTCGAAGTGATTAAAAATCCATTCACGGAAACTTGAAGTGATTTTTGCTTTATAGTAATATTAACAGGAAAAGAGGAAATGGAAAAATATACCATGAAACATGACGAATTGTCTCTTGAAACCTTTTGATTTCTATAAAAGAAGAAATGTATCTCTAACTAAACAAATTTTAAACATTTTACTACAATGTTCGACGGTATATCTATATGAATTAGGATTTTCTACTCTCACCACAATTAAATGTAAAAAGAGAGAAAATCTTCAATGTATTGAAGAAGTGAGAGTTTGTCTTTCAAATAAATACCAAAACATCGAAGAAATCGTTAGAACACATCAGATTCATGTTTCTCATACACATAAGTCTGATGTGTCCTAACGATTTCTTGAACTTGTCCTTCTGATTTCTGAATAAACTCAAGGTACGCTTCCTTTTATTTATTTTTAGATCACATTACTTTTTTTATGCAATATTTAATTTAATTATTATAGCATATTTCTCAAAAATGTGTATATAGTGTGCGTACAAATATTTGTAAGATTTTGTATGTGCGCCTACAATATTTGAGCCTCGAAAATAAACAAAAAGTTTCCCCTTACTAGAGTTAGCGCTGCATCGCCACTTGGCTTCTTTTTCCTGGCGCATTTATTTCGATAACGTAAACATGTTATTTGACTAGCACCTGCGCTCGGTACCATAGGTTTCGGGTTCGAGTCTCGGCGTTGCTATGGATGTTTGTAGTGGTTCGGAATCGACTTTAAACCATAGATCCCAGTCTAATATGTCTGTTGGGTGCAAGGCACACCCTACCCCTTAAAAAGAAAGCAAATCCTGTCTCAAAATCTGCCAGCAGGAAGACTGCTTTTGCCCATTGTGGGTCTGTTGCGTCAATGAAGAGGAGCCTGTTGCTATAATCCCGTGATGATTGAGTTGCTCCCAAATTGACAACACGGTGAGCGTTTTATTTTATTATTACTCTACGGTTGGGACAATTTAGGCACCTCTATGGGTATCAAATTTCCAGTGTCAGGGGCATGGGGTGAAAAATCCGGCGAGTAAAGATAAAAGAGAACAATCAAAAGAGGCAGAACAATTTTTTTTTGTAAATATTTCAGTGTAAATAAACTGTGCGGAAGAGAATAGACTGTTTGAGATTTCTTTAAGAAGAAAAGTTGCTGAGTCTTATGAATGTTGTAGAAGAATAGAGTAGGTTTTTTTTGAAGATATTTCTGTGTAAATAAACTGTAAATACGTAAAACCAAAACCATGTTTAATTCTTCAATAATACGAATAGACTGTATAGATGAGATTTCTAAAATTAAGAGAGAGTGAAAAGTTGCTGAGTCTTATGAATGCTGTAAAAGAATTTCGTCTGAAACGGATATGTGGTGCACATTTTGTGAGGCTTGTTGCAAAGTGAAAGCTACTTATTGGGCGCCGTTTAAATAATGAGTGAGGCAGTTTAAATTTCTTCTTTCAGAACCACTTTATTTATAGAATTTTAAAAAAAAAAAAAAAGGGGGGGGTTATACTGTATTGATTTATGATTTTTTTAAATAATATTATTATGAAATCATTGTTGCTTTATTAATGTAACAACATCTAATCTTCAGTTTTTATTTAGTAATAATTTAATTCCGTTTCATAAAAAAAATTAATATTTGTAATTGCAGGTGTAAATATATATATATATATATATATTGGCATTGGCTGAATCGCATGAAATAATTTTAATGTTATGTGAAGTAAATTATGCCTCTTAATGAAAATTAAATGAATGAATCTTAATGAATTTATAATTAAAGTAGGAAAATTCTTTTATGTTTGATGGAACTTTCAGTCTAGGATTTGAATTTATGTATATTTATGCATTTACTGAAAAATAAATACTACTATGTTTAGTTGAATATAGTTAAAGAACATTAATTTAAATGTAAATGATGTTAAAATCTTAAACCGTAAAATGTTATAAAATATGTTTTAGAGATATTCAACTTTTTCTATATTAAATGAAGAAATATTCATTTTGATTTAACTCTCTTTTTGACTGAACTCTCTCTATATATATATATATGTATGTATATATTGATATATAGGATATATATATATTGTATGTATATATTGTACATACTGTATATATTGTATATACTGTATACTGTATATATATTGATATTGATATATTGATATATAGGATTTTAATGTATATATTGAACCCTTTATCAAAATTTAAATATAACTTATATTAGTTAAAATTTACAATTTTAGCTGTTGTTGTTGATATTTCAGTTACTGGGTTAAATAGATAAAGAAAGCAACATGGCGTTTTTAGAAAAAAAGGATCTTAGTGAATTAGGCGAGCAAGTTCCTCCAAATGTTAAAATAGCCTATTTAATAAAAAGTTCAATGCAAAATTTCCAGAATTTGAGAAATAGATTGTTAAGGAAATGACTGCAACTATTGAAAATGTTAGAATAGATAGAGAAAAAGAAGCTGAACGAGAAAAACCCGAAAAGAGAAAAACTACAAGCGCGTGAACATGAATTGAAATTAGGCGAGTTGGAATTAAATCATACTTAGGGTGAAGATAAGTTAAGAATAGCCTAAAAAGTCTGACGTATGGACGAAATGTCTTCAGGCGATGCAAGGTGTAGCTTGTAATTCACCGAGAGAGCAGAAGAATGGCCTTTTTTTTTTCCCCCATTCTATGAAAAAGATGTTTAAACTGTATAATATTCAGAAGATCTCCACGGAAAATAATGTTAACGTGTTTGAAAGGATATTAGTTATACCAAAGTGCTTAAGCGCGATACTGAATAATGAAGTAGGGAACTATGAAAAAATAACGAATATTGCTCTCAAAGAACATCGGATTACTTCATTTCAACCCAAGGTAATTTTTTTTGGAATAATTTCGAGACCAATAGAGAAACTTATTCACAATGTTCTTATAAAGTTGAAGCTGTCTCAGAAGAGAAAAAGAAGCCATAGATCATATTTGATCTATGGCTCCTCATATAGACAGATCTTCTCAAAGACAGATCATATTTGTCTAGATTTTAGATCTTATCTAAAAACTAGAAAAAAACATTAGAAACATTAGAAAGTGGTAAATAAAATAAAAGATGATCTGCCTACTTATACATAGTGACATATATGCCTAAAAGAAACAGAAAATTGGCTTTCAAAATCTCATTTAATTCAAGAAATCGACCTTCAACAAATCTAGAAAATCAACAAATTTTCAATATGATTTCAATTTTCAATATCTCATGAAGAAGAAAATTGACTACTACCACCCGAAAATGAGAAACCTATCGATGGAACGAATTTCAAAATAGGGAAATAAGCAGAATGAGACAGGAATCACAAAAAAAAAATCTGTTACTTGTTTATATATGTCAAGGAGAAGGGCAAATACAAATTTTGGTCCAAAAGGAACAAATAACTAAGGTGAAGTAACAAATTCCTGTTAAATAACAAAGACAGACAGTCAAGTAACGAATTCTGACTGTATTAAACAGTTTAAGATGAAAGGTCTCACTTGAGCCATGATTAAAATGAGTAATGCCAGCTTTGATTAAATTCCGGTAAGTGAAACAGAATGGTAAGCTTCTTTTATTCAAAGAAGCTTACCATTTGTTTCACTTACCGGAAAGATTTAGGTGTGATATGCTTTAAGTTTTCCTCGACGAGGATGTCAAGATTACAGCACTGCGGAAGTCAGTAATATCGGAAGAATTTTTACAATTAAATAGCGGAAAATATATTTTTTACACCTGCCATTGGATTTATTGTAGGAGAGAAGTTTGCTGTTATTCCACTTTGTCTTTGGAAAAAAGAGGAAGATGTTAGACCTTCTATCCAGGTACGTGCGGCTATAGTATAAGAATAACATGAAGAAGTTTTGAAAACTACCGCGGTTTTTCCGGTTATTGGAAGGAAAGAAGAAATATTTGGGAGTGGAGAAAAGAATCAAGCCAGGGGAAAAGAATTCAGAAGAGCTGGCATTCCATCTAAAGAAAAAGGATACAGTAGATGAATAAGAGCAATTAGGATGTCAAATGACTTAAAAATACGGAATTAGATGTATTTGCCGTTACGGCGGAGGCAAATATGACAATGGAAGAAATAAATGGGATAAGAAACAGAAGTAGATAATCTTCCTTATTATCTCATGTAAGAGGAGTTGAATAATAGGCGACAGGACATGTTTCAGAACCAGAATGTATGGCCTCGAAACCTTCTGGATGGAATATTTCAAAAGGTATGTTTGTTTCAAAAGGTGATCAAGATATATGTATGTTTGTTTCAAAGGTATCAAAGATATGATCGCGGCCACAATAAAGGATCCTGATAAACTAAGTTTTCGTTGATGTAGTGAGTCCAATTCCAGGTTCCAATTTTCCACGTTCGAAGTATTTAAGAAACTCTTTGAAAAGGACTATCCAGATGCAGTTAGGTTACCCATTAATAATCTGAGACAGAAAAACAGTCCGTACTGTCATTAAGAGAAGTTTCACATCAATCCTGAACTTTTCACGGTATGATGAAAAAAAAGAAACAGTTATATTTATGGGTTGCAAAAGTGTACGTTTGAAAAGATCAAATATGCTTTCTAAATTAAAAGATTGATCTCTTGTTGCTGGAAATTAGATATTTTATTAATATTTACCATTCTTCACAGTTGTTTTACAATTCTATGTGTCACATTATTAATTATGTGAACCAGTATTTTTCTGTGCGATTAGAAAATTTGCATTTAAAAAAAAATTGTAGACCAAACTTTACTTTTTTGTGTGTATGTGTGTTGTAAGATTACTTTTGAGTAGTCTAATTTGATAATAAGTAGACATTACCGAATTAAAATTTTAAAACTGGTAAAGTTAATTTGATAGTAAGTAGACAATGTTATTGTGAAATCGCTAAAGTTAATTTGATCGTAAATGAAATTAATTAATTAGTTATTTCGATAGAAGGGAAATAATGTTTTCTTTCATATTGTTTAGGCTATGAATATATTTTGATGGATAAAATATCTGATACTTGCCAAGCATCAATATAATATATATATATATATATATATATATATATATATATATTTATACTTGTTTAGTATTATATGTCTATGATTTTGATGACGTGTTTTTTAGTATATTAGTATTTAATTTTGTTTTATTATTTTATTACAATGTGTGAAGCTGCAGAATTTGTTATTTTATTAGCTGGACTCAAACAAATTGACACATATGATTTTCAGGGAAAGACAGAGATACTGCATGTTGTTGTGACAATATAGTTTCTATGTGAGGGACAAAGTCCAGCAATAAAGGCTGGAGGAAAGGTATGACGTTCAACGAACAATCGCTTTCATCTTATGTTGGGACTTCATGCTTATCAAATGTTCTGCATCCAGGGATATGAGGGATGGAGATTGCCGGTATGAAGAAAGGGCCGAAAGACAGAATAAGTTTGAACTGTGGTAATAGTAGGTGGATTGTATGAGGACAGCAGGTTTTAATTGTATATATTTAAGAGTAATTAAATTGTAACTATGTAAACCATAACCATGTTTAATCCTTCAATAATACGAATCCTCACCATCGTGGGTGTTATTCCTTTGAAGAACTGAAGATGGTACTGATCATATCAAATAGTTTATAACGGTAAGTAAAGAAAATTCAAATTCTGGACTGTCTTTCCAAACACAAATGACTTTAAGAGCTTTCGAAGAAGTTATTAATTAAATATATATCATCCATTTATGTCAAATGACTAAAGAACACAAAATAGCTCTTAGGTATTCGTTAAATGCAGTCATTTTGATTTGCTTCTTACGATCGAACGTTCCCAGTTGTGAATGGTAGTCAAAGGATCTCCTTTTAAGATATTTCCTAGCCTAAAATGGTTTAAATGGTTTGAAAACGTAATTAAGAAAGCCCAATTTATGGGATATCTTTTGTAACATGAATGATTTTAAGAACTTCATGAGAAGTTTTTAACGAATATATCATTCTTACTATTATTACATCAAATGGCTATGACATTTGCATTAATACATTCAAAATTGTAAGTTAGCGATTGCTAAAGAATTAGTTTTAAACTATGTATGGTGTGTGAAGCCGCTAACAATGCAGAAATTGTGAATACATGTATGTGAAATATTTTCATCTGCATTGCCATAAATCCTTTGGACAACTATCTGAACAGACTCTAGTGGCAACGCTTAAGGATTTTAAAATATATCACAGTAATTTTTCTAGAAAGTTGTCGAGAGGAGAAATATCATGAAGACAACTTTCGTAGTCCTCTGATATATTCCGATCCAATTGTAACGCACCCGAGACTCCCCAAAGGTTTCAGAATCTTTGAGTGAAGGAAGTGTATCGAATTCAGAAACTGATTCAAAAGAGTCAGAATTCGGTTACGATTGTAGGCATTTTGTTTTCAGAGAATATTTTAAAATTACTTTTTAATTTTGTTATTAAAATTTGTATTTTTAAGATTTTCTTTTTAATTAAAATGATCGATTGTTATACCAATAATGATTTTTTAATTATAAATAATATAATTTAAATTATTGCTAATTTAAATTATTTGCTAATACTCCAAATTATTTGTTTTAATTATAAAACTTCAATATCAATATAGCAAGAAATTAAAAAAAAATATGTAAAGCGAAATCGAACTAGAAATTAAAATATAAAAAGAGTGTACCTAGACATCAATACAAGAAATTAAAAGCATGGAATTACATGATGGAATTAATAAATCTTAAAGGAAACGCCCTTTTCTTAATAGACTTCCCAACATAATACATTTGTAAACTTTTATAATAATAATCTTTCATAGAGACTGAAAAATACACACAAATCTCTCGGTTTATATATAGGTTGATGTTAAATTTGCTTGTAATTTAATTATTTCTAATTAAGTTCTACTATGGCTTGATTGGTTATAGTGTCAACAGAAATTAAAAATAGAAAAAAAAAAAAAGATCTATGGTTCCAAAAGTTGTTATCATTTAATTAAAAGTTTTAAAAATGTCGTCAAAAAATTTAGTCGCTTTAACCAATAGCTTTCCGCCTTGTATTATAAATTTTTTAAATTATGTGAGGATCATGTTATTTAAAAAAATCAAACACTGAAATGTTAAAAAATTATTTTATTCTTTTCTAATTTATTAAAAAAATATTAATTTATAAAAATGGTAGATAATCCTTTTTAGATGGTGGTATCCTGGCGAATGTGTACTTTTGTACCTCCAAATAAAGGCAAATGCTGCGCTTAAATTTTGTCAATAAACTTTCTTCTTAAAGCAAAATCTGGATTTAAGATTTCCCTACTCTTGCACCATATAATTCTATCATCGAGCATCGAATTTCTAGCATCGAATTGATATCGATATCATTATCAAAGTAAAAATTAAAAGTTTGTAATTAAATCAAATTACAAATGGACAATCAAAATATAATGATATCGATTTTATTTTTATATCCATATCATTATCTATCGATATCAATATCAAAATAAAATTGATATCATCATATTTTTGATGATCCGTTTGTAATCTGATTTAATTTTCATTCTTTTTACAAAGAATTAATGAAAAGCTGTTTTTGAAAATATAAGATAACTTTTGTCATTTTTCCAACAAATAAACTACAATGTTACATGTAAATAACGACTTTATATGTAAATACAAAATGTTACATGTGTACACTGTGATACATGTAAATACAAAATGTTACATGTGTACACTGTGATACATGTAAATACACAATGTTACATGTAAATTATGTTACATCTGTACACAATGTTACATGTAAATAATGTGTACATGCATGTTATGTATACATGCGTACAGTGTACAATATGTACATGCAAATAATGTTACATATGTACACAATGTTACATATGTACACAATGATACATGTGTACACTATGTTACATATGTTCACAATGTTACATGCGTACAGAATGTTACAATATTACATGCAAATAATGTTACATGTGTACACATTGTTTACATATAACAATGTTACTTGTAAATACACAAAACAACAACGTTACATCTAAATGTACTTTTACAATCCCAAATGGTACTATTTTTTTTATGAACATTTTATTAGCTGAATATAGAAGAAGTATTTTAACCCATCATGCTGCGTAAATAATAAAGTACTCTATCACCGAAATGTATTTGCCCATCTCTACCAGACTGCATTATACTTTCTGAGAAATACGTTTCGAAATCTCCAGTTACAGATGGAAAGGAAGCAAACTGAAAGAGGAGATATGGATATACCACACAAAATTATGAGTCACTTATAAATTATTCCATGGAAAAGGGTTTTGGGAGATTTTAAAATGGAAATGTTTCCTCACTGCCTTCAAATTCAATGATACTTCTCTGATTTGATCGATTCCTCTTACATGTTTTGTGAAAATATCTTTCCCAGTATAGTAATATGCAGTGTCTACATATGAAATATAACGTAATTTATGAAGCAAGATGGCTATATATGAAACCGATGACAATGTGTCATATCTGTACAGGAAGTAACTTTGAACTTATATTAAACAAACCAAAAATGATAAGAGGACTATTTACCATGTGTTGATATTAAAAAATAAGTTATCATTTTGTACTGATTTTTAAATGCAGTTTTCAGATGTATTCAATTGTTTATAAACACATGGAAATAGAAACCAAGATAATTTAATGGAGATGTAATTTTATTCTTGAGCAATTTATAGTAAGTTAATAACATATCTCAGTTATTCAATTTCTCATTTTGTAATTTAGATTTCAATTAACCTATATTTACTGCTTTGAAAATTTAAAATCATATTCCCTTTATTTCTTTCAAAACATACACTAAAAAATAAATAAAGCTAAAAGAAAATGAAAATTCAATTGCAACCAAACAGAAGAACTAAGATAACTTAAATCTGAAACCCTTCATTATTTGAATGGTAGGAAAAAAAATTGCATTTTTCCAAGCTTGACCAACTTTTATTCAAACAATAACTATTGAAAATTTTATTTTTCATTATGTAATTTGAGTTTCACAAATTGTCTTCAAAGGGTAGCTGAGAGGTTATTGACGTTAAACCTATCATTCAGATTAACAACGAAAGACGCTTATACATTTACAAACGCCATTCATAAATCTTTTGTAAAAGCAGCGACTACTAGGTACACCATTCAATAAATTAGAACTTTTAATTTTTACTTTCAATAATCTAGTCTATAAAATTTCAATGCCAATGAGTTACAATTTTTTTAATAATAAAGATAATTTAAACATATTGATAATTATAGTAAACAGTTTATTAATTACTCTATAATATATTATTTGAATAATTTAATTGAATTAGAACATTTTATTTTAATTAATCTAACTTGAGTTTCACGAATAATAATTTGTCTTTTTAAAGATCAGCTGAGAGGTTATTGACGTTGACAGCTGAGTCCATTGAGATTATCATTCAGATTATCGAAAAGGACGCTTATACGTTGCCACAATCACCATCCAGTATTTTTTTATGAAAGCAGTGATTAACAAGACATAACATTCAATAAATTAGAACTTATAATTTATTTTTGCACTAGTTTAAGCAATTTACCAATGAGTCACAAGTTCTTTTTACAGTAAAAATAATTTAATGTTGATAATTAAATAGAGGAATGAATCTTAATATATTATTTGAATAATTCAATTGCTGAAATTATATTTTAATGAACCTAATCTCTGAGCACAAATAGTTTTCAAAATAAACTGAGAAGGTTAAAAAACCTTACCATCAGATTTTCAACGAAAGACGCTTATACATGTTGCCACCATCGCCATCCAGTATCTTTTATGAAAGCAGAAATGGCTAAAGGTACACAATTCAATAAATCAGAACTTTTAATTTAACGAAAGATGATTTCTTTCGCATTAGTCTATGCCATATATCGTCATCTAGTATCTTTTTATAATAAAGATGATTTAACAGAAAGACTTCAATTAATCTATAACTATTTACATTCTTTCGCACTAGTTTATGCCAATTTACCAATGAGCCATTTTTATTAAGCCTAAAATACTTAATTTTGCATGTTGGGTAATTAAACAATGGAATCACGTTACTATAATTTTATATTATATTTTACAATGATATTCACATTGCATTAAATTGTAAAACCCTTATCATTCAGATAATCAACGAAATGACGTTTCTGCATGTTACCACAATCGCCATCCAGTATTTTTAAGAAATCATTGATTACAAGGCACATCATTTAATAATAATTACCAGAGCTTTTACTTTCTTATATACTAGCCCATGCACACACACACACATGAGACAAATTTATTTTTTACATTGGATGAAAATTATAATTTAACATGCGGATGATTAAACAGTGAAATTAATCAATCATATTTTACTTTTTTAATGTGCTGAAATTTTATTTTAATTAATCTATATTTACGTAGCAAGTTAACACTTTCAACGAATAATCTTTCTTTACTTTAACATGTAATGAATTTATTTAAAAATATAATCTACAACGTTTCAGAATTAAAATTTTATTAAATTTCAGCGAACAATTTTAAACAACGTAACAATTGAAATATTTTATTGTAACAATATAAACGATTGAAATCTTTGATGGTTTATCAACTTTGCCGTCTGTGATGCAATAACTTGCTAAACGAACCTATAAAAAAGTGATGGATCACATGACTAACCGTGATAAATCGCCGAGGTAACCATGTTCCATCAACGGCAATTTATTTTGTGGCATGTCTAAACGAATATTCTTTACAAAAGGCTAA
Organism: Caerostris extrusa; assembly: GCA_021605095.1. NCBI lineage: Eukaryota > Metazoa > Arthropoda > Arachnida > Araneae > Araneidae > Caerostris > Caerostris extrusa. The sequence goes on along the minus strand of BPLR01017991.1, from coordinate 79,876 downwards.
GAATCTCCCGTATTGTTACTCGATCATTAATAAGTGTTCCCCTGTCAGCATAGTAGTTAGTCGGAAAGTGGTCTTTGTTCTTAACTGAAAACAAGTAGTTGGCTACGGCGACTGAGAATAAATAATGGGATAGTTATGCTGATGGTAGTTAAATAGTTTTGACTGGAGTTAAAATATTAGATAAAAGATTATTCAGATGAAGGATTTTTGCGTAAGTCAGCAGATTACTTATTTTAACATGTAACATATTTAGGTTAAGATAATTTTATGAAAAATGTTTGATTTTAAGAAAATTTAGACATACTTATCAAATGAAATTTAATTTATCATTACTTTTATAGTTACTAAGATAATTATACAGTATATATTGCCCTAGTTAGTTATAATGAAATCTAATATCTGTGCTAATATAGTCTTTGTATACAATATTTATAGTACATATTTTTGTTAAAAGTTAAAAACGATTTAACAATAGATAACATAATTGAAAATATATTATATCGTATTATAGGTTGATATATCGATATAAATTTATAATGAATATAATAAATAATATTCCAGGGAACATAGGGAAACATTTTTATGATGATAAAAATATAAAATATAGCGTGATGTAAATTCAACACATCATTAATAATCAGACCCTTTATTTTAATTTTTGTAAATTTTTTTTTCGAGTAATTTATTTATTCTTTTATTTTTAATAAATAAAACGTTATTTAATTTCTACATGCCATTATTTTTTTTTTTCTTTGGCAATTTATATATTAAGCTGCGGTGTATAAAAAGTAACAATGTAAATCTAATTTCTTCTTTTAAACATTTGGAAAATGTGACTATGTAATACAAATAAAAATAACTTGTAATAAATGATTTTTTTTTTCAGTTTGAAGTACTCGTATATCTATTGTTTTTGTGTTACATGCTTAATAAAATCATTGCAAATTCAGTATTATTTCGTCAGCAGGATACAAGGAATGCAAAAATAATCCTTCTCAAATTCGTACAAAATTGTCTTGAAATATATTGAATTATGATTTCATATTAGCAAAACTTATCTACGGAAATGCATACGAGTATTTCGTAGTTTTTGAGAAAATGTAGAAATCGTGGTATTTTACAAAAACGATGAAAATTAATTATCAATGCATAAATTATTTAAAGAAAAAAAAAAAAAATAATGTGCAACATAATTAAATACTATCAGCTAAATATTTTTAAGTTTTGAGAAAATAAATTTATGTTAAAGAATAATTAATTTCGAGTTAGAACGTATTATGAATTCTTTTACGCAATATTTCGTCGAATTTTGAAACACTTAACTCAAATACTTCGACAAACTTTAAAAACTAATTAGACAATTAATTTCTATGCAAAAATGCAAGCAAGTTATCATTTATGCTCTTTTAACGCATTAACAATAAGATTATCAAAACTACAAATTGTTTAGATGCATTAATTTATAACCAAACTTTTTAATTAATAATACATTAAGTTGAATAAGCAATGAATATTTATTAATTTTTAAAATATAAACATAATTAAATATATGCTAGCACAGGGGTGACTAACCCAAATGACCTTACGGGTAACTTTCGAAATGCATCCTAACTTCGTGGGCCGCATGTAAAATTATATATTCCATATTAGATTTAGACCCAATATAGAATTAGTGAAAAAAATTGAAAATATAAGGAGTTTACTTTTATTCTTACATGCAAACATAGATAATATACACTATGTGGAAGAAAGTGACGGGACACGACACTATAACGACATAAACCCATATTTATTAAAATTAATAGGAGGTAGGGCCTCCTTTGGCTGCGATCACAGCTGCAACCCTTCTGGGCATGCTTTCCACTAAATTAGCCATAGTGGCAAGAGGAATTTCCTTACAAATGTTTAACAGGAAGTTCCATAGTTCAGGCTTGCTTTTGGGGGAGTGGGGTGCAGGCCCTCAACCGACGGTCCAATTCGTCCCAGAGATGTTCAATTGGGAAAAGAACAGGGCTCTGCGCCGGCCACTCCATGCGTTTAACGTTGTTGTTCACATACCAATCAAGAGTCCTCCTGGCAACATGGCAAGTTGCGTTGTCGTCTTGATACCAGCTATCATCCATACCGTACGTTGCCCACAAGGTAGGAAGGACATGATTGTCGAGAATATCACAGTATCTGTCGGCATTCATCGCACCATCAACCTTCACCAGTGGGCCAGCCCCATACCAGGAGAAATAGGCCCATACCATCAATCCTCCTCCACCAAACTTTACAGTTGGGACGACACACTCGGGCAAAAGGCGTTCTCCTGGTAAACGCCATACCCAAACACGTCCATCGGAATGGAAAAGGGTAAATCGGGACTCGTCACTCCAAAGGACGCGTTTCCAGTCCTCCAGAGTCCAAGTACGGTGGTCTTTGGCCCATCGAAGGCGCGCTTTCTTGTTGGTTTTCGTAATCAAAGGTTTATGGGCCGCCGAACGTCCAGTGTAGCCAACTTATGGGCCTCGATACGAAGAGTCTTGGTCGAAACGGCCACACCTGTGGCTTGTCTAAACTCATTAGCGATGTTATCCATGGATGTTTGACGGTTACTTCGAATCTCCCTGCCGAGCACCCGCCGGTCCCTGCTGGTGAGAACTGTAGGTCGTCCACTTCGGGGTTTGTTCTGACAGTGTCCCTCAGTCTTGTAGCGACACACAACACGTGCTACAGTTGATTTTGAGCTGTTACGGAGACGGGATATCTCCCTAATTGACACCTTGGCAAGATGCAATCCAACCAACACACCTTTCTCGAACTCAGACAACTCTTCCTGTGGCGACATCTTGACAAAAAACAACTCTAGTCGACTCCACAGAGTATTTATAGGATATGGCTAACACGTGATACCTATTATTGCGCATTTGTAAGCTGTATTGTCGACTTTTCTACTTTTCGAGGGGTGTCCCGTCCCTTTTTTCCAGATAGTGTAATAATAATGATACCAAACGCACATTGTAAAGAAATATATAACACGAAAAACGAAATGCAAAATATAGATAAATATAAATGAAATAAAAAAATTAAATCATTAAAAATATTTATTTTACTAGTGCGATATTTGTTTCTCCACTCATCATAAGTTCGCAGAATATAATTTAATTATTCTGCGAACTCATAACTGTAAACTCATAAATGAAACAGGCAATATCTATCCTATATTCGCAAGAATATTATTTTAAAAATTAAAGTTAATTTTTGCTCATAATTTCGACATTTAATTTTTGAATGTATGGATGCACACATAATGTATTTTTTTAATACATCGGTTTTCACTACTTTGACCATTATAAATGAAATATATTTTGCAAAAGTATGATAAACCTCAGGGGCCGGAAAAATATGCAAGGCTAGCACCCCCTGTGCTAGCCTATTTAAATAACTAGATGAATAAAATGCATTTTTATTCCCTACATAAAATTTAAAAATAGAAAACCAGAATATTTAACATACAGAAGAAAACTAGAAAAGCAGAATTTATAAAACAGAACAGAATTCTCAGCGAACAATATAATCCTTTTTCAATTTCTTCTATTACCTCACACTCTCCCTATATATATCCTGTTCAAATTTGCAATCGTTCATAAAATACATTTTAGTCATCCACTCGAGTTCAAATACATTCTTTTTGAACTTGTAGTGGATTACACTTAATGTTAATACAGTTTTTTCAAATATTAATTCATTCATTAAATTTAATTAAATAATTTTAGTTTTTTTTAGATTTAAGTTGCATGTATCTACCAATAGATGGCGCCAGATAAACTTAAAAAAATGAATGAAAATTATTTATAAAGTACTTGACTTTAAAGTTAAAAAGTAGGAATTATCTTTTAAAAAAAATTTATTTTATATTACTTGTTTCTTCAAAAACTGATAATAAAAAATAAGGGGGCATAAAATATTAGGGCAGCAATTTTATATAAGGAAGCTAAGAGAAGAATTGAGTTATGGCCTCCTCAGATGAATTTGTCAGATAATGCTGTTTTTCCCACCCTTTTTATGTGGAGGAGCTGAAGTTTTATGAAGATAACATTTAACGCCATTTCTAACAAGCGATAACACTCCTAATTAGCCCTAATTAATGATCTCGTAAGCATAACTCCTGAAAGTAAAGTAAGTCAACTTTGTCCTAGTAACATAAAACTTTTTAAAAAGAACAGATTATTCAATCTAAGAGACTGCGTTAAAGAATCGGCATTTTTCAATTTCAGTGTTTTCCCACAAAATAATATTTTAAAATGTTATTTTTACATATGGATTGTGATACTTTTCCTTCATTTTATCAGATTTATAATTTTAAATATAGTCAGGAATGTTATATATACGTTTCAAAAGTAAAAAAAAAACAACTTTATAATTAATTTCTTTACTCTGTTATTAATTATTTTATTTTTTCTACCGAAATTTATTACAAAAATATTCTTAATAAGTTAATAAAGCAATAATTAATAAATTTGATATTTAAATTATAAATTTGGAAGTCAATTTAAATAACGTTTTTGAAAAAAATATACTTATAACATTGTTTTAAACAACATTAACAATTGTTCATAAGAATTAACATTGTTTCAACAATTTCTTTGAAATGTATATATAATATTGTTTTCAACAATGCTATGTATGTATTTTATGTATATATTAATTTCAAAAGTTAAAAAAAAAAACAACCTTATTATTAATTTTCTTACTTATTATATTTTACTATTCATTATCTTATTATTTCTAACAAAACTTTTTACACAAATGAACTGTAGCCAATGTTTATATCATGTTCTTTTCTGCTTATAGTTTATATAAATAAAATAAATAATCTTAATAAATTATTAAAAAACAATAATTAATAAACTTGAAATTTGAGTTATAAATTTGGAAGTCAATTTAGCTAACTTTTCACAGAAATGTATAACATTGTTTTCAACAATGTTAGCAATTATTTGTAAGAATTAACATTATTTAAACAATTGTTTTGAAATGTGTATATAACATTGTTGAAAACAATGTTATATATACATTTCAAAAGATAAAAAACCTTATTATAAATTTTTTTATTCTATTATTCATTATCTTATTTTTTTTTCCAACAAAATTTATTACAAAAACGAAATAAATAATTAGATGAACAAAATGCATTTTAATGCCCTGCAGAAATTTAAAAATAGAGAGCTAGAATATTTAAAATACAGAATAGAACTAGAATAATTAATTTATAAAACAGTGCAAAATTCTCAGCGAACAATTTAATGTTTTTTTCTTCAAGAACTTATAATAAAACATAAAATATTAGGGCAGCAATTTTATAAAACGAAGTTAAGAAAGAATTGAGTTATAGCCTCTTCAGATGAATTTGTCAGATACTGCTGTTTTTACCACCCTTTTTATGTGGAGGTGCTGATGTTTTTATGAAGATAACATTTAACGCCATTTCTAACAAGCGATAACACTCCTAATTAGCCCTAATTAATGATCTCGTAAGCATAACTCCGGACAGTAAAATAAGTCAGCTTTGCCCCAGTAACATAAAACTTTTTAAGAAGAACAGATTATTCGATCTAAGAGACTGCGTTAAAGAATCGGCATTTTCAATTTCAATGTTTTCTCACAAACTATTATTTTAAAATGTTATTTTTACATATGGATTATAATACCATTTCTTTATTTTATTAAGTTTATAATTTTTGTGGGAAATATAGTCAACAATGTTATATATATACGTTTCAAAAATAAAAAAAAAAACAATTATTATTAATTTTTTTTTTATTGTATTACTCATTATCTATTTATTCTATTTATTTATACATTTTTTATTCTATTACTCATTTTTACAAAGGTAAAAAAACAGAAACAACCCTTATTATTCATTTTTTTATTCTAATAGTCATTATCTTATTTTTCTAACAAAACTTTTACAAAAATGAATTATAACCAACGATTATATCATAAGCTGTTTTGCTTGTAGTTTATATAAATAACATAAGTATTCTTAATCAGTTAATAAAAACATAATTAATAAATACTTACTTAAATATAAGTTTGAAAATCATACTTAAATTATAAGTTTGAAAATCAATTTAAATAACGTTTTTAACAGTGTTTCAAAACTTTTATACATACGTTTCAAGAATAAAAATAGCAACTTATTATTAATTTTTTTACTTATTATATTCTATTATTCATTATCTTATTATTTCTAACAAAACTTTTACAAAAATGAATAATAACCAACGATTATATTATGTGATTGTTTGCTTATAGTTTTTATAAATAAAATAAATACTCTTAATAAGTTAATAAAAAACAATAATTAATAAATTTGATATTTAAATAATAAATTTGGAAGTCAATTTAACTAACTTTTTGACAGAAATGTATTTATAACATTGTTTTCAACAATGTTAACAATTGTTTGTAAGAATTAACATTTCAACAATTTTGAAATGTATATATAACATTGCTTTCAACAATATTTAGATCTATTAATAATAATTTTTTTATTCTATTATTCATTATTTAATTTTTTCTAACAAAGTTTACTATAAAAATGAATTGTAACCAACGTTTAATATCATGTAATTTTTTGCTTAGAGTTTATATAAATAAAACTACTCTTAATAAGTTCATAAAAAGCAATAATTAATAAATTTGATAATTAAATTATAAATGTGAAAGTCAATTTAAATAACTTTTTGACAATGTTTTCAACTATATTATATATACATTTAAAAGTAAAAAAAAAACCATTATTATTTAGATAACATATTTATATTGAATTAGTCTAAAAAAAAGAATTATTAAAATAATTTGAAATTTATTTTCTTTTACAAGTCTGTTACGTAATATGGCATTTCAATATTTTGTTTAAAAAAACATAAACACTGTTTTAGATCTCCGATGTATTTAATTTTGATGTTAGTTTCACTTTTAATTTTAATTTAATCTTTACATCTTTGTGATTCGTCTTTTGTGATAATGATTTTAGATCTATTTAATTAATGTAATTAACTGCTGGGCGAAATCTGGCCCTTGTGCAATAAAACAAGGCAATACCCACCTGCTTTGGTAAATAATATTTAATTACAGGGGAAATTATTCACTGTTCATTAGTTAGGACCCAATAAACTTTTAACTATCTGTACTATACAGTCATTAATTTTACTTAGAAGACATAAAGTGTACTGGAAAGGCCTTCGGTACGTTAAATTTATCATCATAGTTACTAAAGTAACATCTAACCATCATAGTTGCTAAAAAAAAGTAAAAGTTACGAAGTATTTATAACTTTTGCTTTAGTAACTATGATGGTTAAATATAAAGTAAAGAAACAGGAACACCAACTTATAAGAAACAAGTTCTGAGAAAAAACGAGTCTAAATATTTCATGTTTTCTATAAAGATGTGGTAAAAAATACATTTTTGTAAAAAGCCTGATTTATATGAAGAAATATCTACTTTTCTTTAGGATTTTTAGGGCAATTTTATTTATAGCATTTTTTTGTAATATTTCGATTGTTTTAACTATCTGTACATCCCATGTTCTTGTTTACGCTCTTTTAATATTTTCATACAAAGAAAATCAGGATAAATCTTCATATTATATTTCTACTCTAATATATTTTAAATTATTTTTCGTGAATTGGAGATGGCAACAGAATCAAATCAAACAACTAAAAATTTAAGTTTTGATGGCCATAAAATCAGTTTTAAGCATATGAATTACAAAATAAAATAATTTTTACATTCACTAGAAGTATTGTATTCTCACGAGGACCCTTTTTAATTGTTATAAAGTATATATATCCCTTATGATGGATTTAGTTGCCTCCATAATAAGAAAATAACATGTTTATTTGCTGTGGTCATAAATTTCGGTTAAAATCTAGGATACTGTACCCTGAGGACGTCGCCAATCTTGGAACCCTGAATATTTCGCCAATTTCTTTAAGGTTGCAATACTATAATTAGAGTAATTCGTAGCTTCATTTTCCAAACAATATAATGACTATTTATTGTTATTGAGATTATATTATTATTTGCAGTAAATAAGAACAGAAATATATATTCTTTTAAATTAGTATTCCAATAAATTACTGATTATTCCGAACTTATTCTTACAACGTACGTCGGTCACTGATTCAGAACATAAACAATATTTATGAAGTTGCCACTCAGAAAAGTAAGAAACAAACAAGAAAAACAATTTTTTTTTTATTTATTAATAACTTATATTTTATTCTTAAATAATTAATTTCCTTTTAAAGATGTTCGTTTAGTTAGGATTTTGTGGCAACCGTAATTAGAATTCGCTCGGAATATTTGAAGCTTTAGCTTTTTAGAACGTTAGTTAACGTTACAATTTAAAATTTTAATAATTAAAATATTAATAAAATAATGTGTCCGGAACATTTGATAATTATCTGGCAGAGTGCATATGGCGGCACCAGCACAAATGTGACATCCGCAAAATAATTTATGATTTCACCGATGGAATAAAATGTTTATTTCCACTACAGAGGAAGGACATACCACAATAAAGGTAAGTTATTCTCTAGTTTTTTTCTTTTTTTATCTTTTGTTAATATTAATTTATCATTCGTAAAGAACATGACTTATTTTATGACATTACAAAAAATAAAAAAAAAAAAAAAAATTGGCGAATAACTTTGGTGAAATTTTATCGTATCGAAATTTTATCAATTAACAGCGATTATTATCTTTGTTTAAACGATACTTTTTGTGACTTAGCAAAATAAAATTTCACATAAATAAAATAATAATAATAAATAAATTTCACATCGATAAAGCGTTTTTTATTTGGTGTGAAAGCAATTTAGGAATAAAATATTGACAAAATAATGATATATTTTGGCGTTAAAGCGGCAATATGTGGCGTAAAAGAAAACATTAAAAGTTGACATAATAGTGGTAAAAATTTGGCGATAAAGCGATATAAATTGGCGTAAAGGCATTTTAGATATAATTTTCTTGGCATAATAGCGCTAAATTTCGGCGTAAAAGCGGTTTCATTTGGAGCAAAAGTATTCCAGAGATAAAAAATTTTAGTGATAAAAATTTGGCGATAAAGCATCAACTTTTGGCGTAAAAGCGCCTCAAAAAACAAGATTCACTTAGTGAAATGTGGCTATAAAATTTGGCGATAAAGCATCAACTTTTGATGTAAAAAGCGCCTCAAAAAAACAAGATTCACTTAGTGAAAAAATGTGGCTATAAAATGATAAATATTGGCGATAAAGCATCAACTTTTGGAGTAAAAGCGTCTCAAAAAACAAGATTCACTTAATGAAAAAATTTGTCTATAAAGCGATAAAATTGGCGATAAAGCATTTTTTTTTAGCTTATAAGTTATATAACAAAATTTGCTTAGTGAAAAATGGCTATAAAGCGATAAATGTTGGCGATAAAGGATAATGATAATATTTGGCGTTAAAGCGATAAACTTTGGCTTCAAAGCCTTTTCAGGAATAGACTTTGACGTAATAGCTATTTGGCTGCTAATGTTGGCGTAAAAGCACTGTTTGGCTATAAATTTTGGCTAAATAGCACGTTGCAATGACACCGAACTTAGGCAACCTTTTTGTCTGTTTACTTGGCGATTTGGCAACACAGTAAAGGATTTTGGCGTAATATCATTTTACCTCGCAAACTACCTGGCCCATTCATTTCTATGCTTACTTACCGACTTGGCAACTTGGCGATGTGTTTGGCACAAAGGGTACAGGATCCTAGATTTCAACCTAAATTTCTCCTACAAAGTACGGATTAAATTTTACATCAACTCTCATATTTTATTTACAGTTTTAAATAGCATATGATGTGTTAATCATTTGAACAATGAACATAATTTGCAAAGTTCTGCTTCTTCAACTAACAAATGCAATGTACCATTAGAAAGAGTAAGTTATACACTACTTAATTCAAAAATAAAACATTAATTAATGTTTGAGACGATTTTCGATTTCCCAGTATCTTTAAAACGAAAACTTCAATAGATTTATAACTATAACAATATTTTAAATTCACTAATCATTTACAATCAATATTAAAATAAAAATTAAATTCAATTATTGGTCAAATCGCAAAAATAAGGACCATTGGAATTTGGCGACTTATTTTGAGATGCCAACTCCAATCGCAACCCGTTACTTGGAGAACTTTGGCGAAAAGAATTTTTGAAGCCAAATCCCAACGGCCCTTTTTAGCGATTTTACCAAATTCTCAACTATTGTGTAACATGTAGTCAAAATATTTTATGTTATGACGTTTTATTACAGAATTATAACACAGCTTAATGCATAAGTAGTGTATATTAAAGAAGGAAAAGCATTTAAAAAGTATTCTAACTACAGATAGTTGCTGTACATTATTTTAATATAAAATCGAAATAATTTGAAATATTGGACATAATTACAATTGCGTAGTATTATATCTTTTGGTATTTTTCAAGTATATTTTTGTTTTATCATCATTGTTATTTTTTATCAACTATGTTATCATAGTTGATAAAAAATAGTTTTATTGATGAATTTATAGATTTATCTATGAGACTTTAATAAATTTAATATTTTTATGTACTGTATTCGAATTCTTATAGAAACTGCAAAGATTTTGCAGATAATAGTTAACATAAAAATAAATTTTAAAACAAATCGTCATAGGATCGTTTCAGAGCTAGTTCTTTTAATTATCAGTAGTAAAAACAATTTTGGTAACTGAACAGTTTGGCTTGTTACTGAATACTTAAACTTAGGAAGAAACTGTAGTAAACTTTTTTTTACTGCCTGTAGTTAAGGGCCTGCAAAGCCAAAGAAATAAATGTTCCAACAAAAAACAAAATTTTGTTGTTTTGTACTTTGAATTGGCTTTCGATATTAGAGAACTTTTACGAGAAAGTTTTACTGTTCCACAAATCACCAATCCTTTTACTTCTAGTTACTTTTTGTGGGAGGAAAACAGCTGTTCGGTTTTATTTCACTCGACTCCTTTCTTTAAAGCTGTTCCTTCACAAAGACGTAGTATTTCAATGCGGAATTCAATCATTTTAATCAAGATAAGTACTTCCTTCAAAAACAAAGAATAAATTTGGAACTTTCATGAATATCGCAATGAGTATAAAATTTGATAAAATATATTTTCAAGCAATTAATATTTAATTCATTCTTTTTAAGATTGTTTTGTCAAAATGTTTATTAATAGCTTTGTTAATATTTTTTTCGTTCTAATGCAGCTGGCAAACATTTAGACATTTGTCTTCAGTGCCTTAAGGCAAGCGTTGCACCGACGCTACTCATTTAACACTACCCAGGATGTGCGTGTAGCTTGAAGATAAGCTACGGACGCGGGGAGTAAAAATATCTTCGCAACGCTCTACGATCCTGTTAGACCGAGACCTACGGTTTAAAGTGGATTTCGAATCACTACAAACCTCCATGGCACCGCCGGGACTGGAACCTGAAACCCTGTCGTACCGAGCGACAGAGCGCTAGTTCCATTCAGGCCCCATTATGATAATATAGTTTCATACATTTTTTGATTAATGGGAGATGCATCATATATTTTTAAAATTTATTTTATAACTTGGAAAATTTGAGCATCATTTGGAATAGAATAATTTCTTAATTAAAAAGTACATCATTTGAAAGCATGCAAATATTTTTCTCAAAAAAGTATGCTTTTATAAATGATAGTGAAAAACTCTAAAAGCAGCAAAATATCTGCTTATTATTGTAAAATTATAAAATTTGCAGTTTTGCACCCAACGTGTTACTAACATAGTTTCTGTTACTAACAATTTTGGAAAATTTTCGTATGGTACAGCATTAGTATCTAAGGTGTTTCTCTTGCTCTTTAACACTGCTTTGTTACTTACCTTATAATACAAACATAAATAAAGAAATCTTAACATATAGAAAATCAATTATTGCAGAATGTTATTTTTTATATAAAAATACAGAAAGTAATTCAAAGATGGTTATGTGTATGTGAAGATTTTATTCTTGTAGCACACTATCGAAAAACTGTAAATATGATAGGCTAAATTCAGTCTGATATAAAAACAAGTAATATAAAAAAAAAAAAAAATTGAGTCAATTCCTTCTTTTTTCACTATATTGCAGAAAGTCCTTTATAAATAATTTTCATTCCATTTTTTTAAAGTTTATCTGACGCCATCTATTGGTAGATACATACAACTTAAATCTAAAAAAAACTAAAATTAATTAATTTAATTTAATGACTGAATACTTAATAAAACTGTATTAACATTAAGTGTCATCCACTACAAGCTCAAAAATGTAATTGAACTTGAGTGAATGAATAAAAAAAAAAAAAGTATTTTATGAACGATTGAAAATTTGAACAAGATATATATAGGGAGAGTGTGAGCTAATAGAAGGAATTGAAATAAAGACACGCAAATTGAATGATTAAGTTATCTTTATATCAGACGAAATATGATTTGGTTTAGGAGTCATAGAATAGCTTCGATAAAATGATGTATTTTTTCCTTTGGTATATTTACTTAGAAAATGTCAGCGAAATATTGAAAAAAAAAAAATTCAGAGAAAATGTTCTTAACATACAATTTCATCATTTAAGATGACAGGAAGCCTAATATAATCCTTTAATAACCAATTAGGACTTAATAATAATTTTACATCATATCATATAGCAAAAACATAATATTTTTTAAAATATGGTATTTTAAAAAACTATAATGAAAAATATAGAACATTTCACGTATGAAATTAGTAATAATTTGGTTTGTTTTGAAAGTTTCTTAAACTTTAATTAAAAATATAAAAATATTAAATTTTATTTTGTGATAATACATAACTTGAATAAATTTTGCGTGTAAACTGATTAATGATTTTTTTATTTAAAATAAATTAAAACGGTACAAGAATTGCTTATCAAGACTATCAACATATTTATAACCACATAAATATTTAATTTATTTCCGTTACGACAAAATAAAAAAATGAATATCCATAAAAGAAATTTAAAATGTAAACGAGTAATAAAAAAAATTTGAAAGTCAATTCCTACTTAGGTCAACAAAGAAAAATTTTATTTTAGTTACTTTTTATTACATAATTACAATTAATATAAATATATATATACATATGATAGAATCACAATATTAAGTGGCAAAATAGAAAGCAAATTTCCTTGCAATTTTCCATTTTCCTTTCTATATATGGTGTTGGACTATTATTTTTGTTTGTTACTATATATTAGCTTTCTATTTTTTAAAATTAAATTTAATTAATGAATTAATATTTGAAAAACTATATTAACATCAAGTGTCATCCACTACAAGTTTTAAAAATGTAATTGAACTTGAGTGGATGAATAAAAAATATTTTTATGAACGATTGGAAATTTGAACAAGATATATAAATATATATAGGGAGAGTGTGAACTAATATTAGGAATTGAAAAATAATGGAGCATTTGAAATGAATCAAAAAGTATTAAATTTGAACACAATCCTTAACACTTAACTGTTAGAATTAAAAAAAAAATTCTTAATCCACTTTTACTCAAATATTTGTGAATTGAAATAAAAAAGTAAAGAATATATTAAATAAGAATTAAGAATCAATAAGAACTCGCAATGAACTATACAATTTCCCATTTGCTATTCTTTTTCAGACGATTTTTGAACTAAATAATTTGAAATAAAAATTTAAGAATAAAAAAAAAAATTTTTAATAAGGTTTTTATTAAATTCAAAATAAACACTTCTTGTATCCATTTTTAATTTAACGAAGACTATCAACAGATTTAGAGCAATATAAATATTTAATTTATTTCGTTACGTCAAAATAAAAAGGAATAAACATAAAAGAAACTTAATAGGAAAAAAAAAAATGTCATGACTATATAATGGAATATTTGAAATTAATCAAAAGGTATTAAATTTGAACACAATAATAAGCACTTACTATTAGAACATTTTTAAAAAAATTCTTAATCTCCTTTCACTAAAATATTCGTGAATTAAAATAAAAAAGTAAAGAATATATTAGATAAGAATTAAGAATCAATAAGAACTCGCAATGAACTATACAATTTCCCATTCGCGATTATTTTTCAGACAATTTTTTTGAACTAAATAATTTGAAATAAAAATTTAAGAAAAAAAAATAAGGTTTTTATTTAATTCAAAATAAACACTTCTTTGTATCCATTTTTAATTTAACAAAGACTATCAACATATTTAAAACCACATAAATATTTAATTTATTTCGTTACGACAAAATAAAAAAGGAATATACATAAAAAGAAATTAAAAATTAAAAAAAAAAATTTTAAGAATAAATAATGGAACAATTTGAACACAATCTTGAATACTTACTATTAGAACTTTAAAAAAAAAAATCTTAATCTTTTTTCACTCAAATGTTCGAGAATCAAATTTAAAAAAATAGGAGAATATATTAAACAAGAATTATGAATCATGAAGATCAATAAGAACTCGAAATGAACGATAAAATTTCCCATTCTACGATTCTTCTTCTTCGACAATTTTCCATTTTTTTTCAGACGATTTTTGAAAATAAATTGAAATAAAATTTTAAGGATGAAAAAAAGTTTTCTATTTAATTCAAAATAAACAATTCTTGTATCCATTTTTAATTTAACAGCATATTTAGAGCCACATAAAAATTTATTTATTTCATTACGACAAAATAAAAAATGAATATTTATATAAAATTTAATATGGAAAAAATTGTAAGACTTAGTTGGACAATTGAAATGAATAAAAAATTACTAAATTTTAACACAATCATAACCACTTACTATTAGAACTTTAAAAAAATTATTAATCTCCTTTTACTCAATGTTCGCGAATTAAAATTAAAAAAATAAGGAATATATTAAATAAGAATTATGAATCACGAAGATCAATAAGAACTCGAAATGAGCTATGATTCAATTTCCTTTGTTGATTCTTTTTCAGGCGATTTTTATCTATATAATTTTAAATCCAAATTTAACGATAAAACGATAAGTTTTTTATTTAATTCAAATATAAATCAGAATATTTTTATGAATTTTGACTATACACTAGATAAAAAAGCAATAAATTCTGAGGGAAAAAAATGAACTTTATGTGTTATAGCATTTAAGTTTTATACAATGCAGACAATATCTTGCTTTATATATAAACAGATTTATTATAATTTTTACAAAACACACATGACAGAAAATTTCTTTTTTAAAATTTTGGAATGGCATCAATTTTAAAGCCTATGTATCGAAGTATATATAGATAGTATCTTGGAAGATTGTGAAAGAATTCTTACTATTTTACTTGGAATCTTCAAGATCGCATCTTTACTAAAAGAAATCAGTTTAAATTATTCTTCAGTTCAGAGGTCTATACAAAAGACAAGAAAAATCATTCTTGATAAAAAAGCTATTTGTCAACCGGAGATTCTTAATTCATTTATAAAAATTTAGTGTTCCGAAAATCTTTGTTTACTTGAGTTGAAAGAAGGCGCGAAACTTTCCACACAAAGAATTATTTTGATGGATGAAATGTCTACTAGCAAGTGAAATGGAACTCAAGATTCTAAAAACTGTCAGCAAAACTTGCGAATTCTTTCGATATTTTAGTTATTGAAGAAAAAAATGGACAGTTGTAAGCAGACTTTATAAAGAAGTAAATTAAACTTTAAAAATAATAAATTTATTTTGAAAATTTGCACTTTTTTTGAAATATTTAACGTTTGGTAATCTAATTCAATATAAAATTCGCACAGAAATAATTTTTAAATCTACAGGCCGCTATATATTCTCCTATACATTCGTTGGTTTTGATCAAAGGCTTCAGTAACTGGTTAATATTAAAGTTTTGAAGCATGATAGTGGGGATAATGGTGTGGTGTCCTTCCTGAAAATTTTAGAGTGGTTTTAAGATAACTTTTTAAAAAAATTTAATCTTTAACCATTTGAAGTTTCTCGAGTTTTTCAATATCAAGCACCAACTTAGCAAATTGAAAGGAATCTTAATTACATCCTTGGCACATAAGAAGCGGAAATCAACGATTTTTATTTTATTATTGAATTAAATGCAAAATTTTATATTTCCAACAGTATATCAATTAGTTAGGCAATAAATAGAATAAACATTGTTTTTCAATGGCTTTAAACAGTTAGTAGAATATCTAAACTGTATATTAAAAATAAAAATTAGTGTAACTTTAACATGAATTTACTACAGAAGAAATTTATGATCACAGAAGGATATGGATTTATATTTTGAATATGTTTTAGGAAGCGCATAATTCAGAAATAAAAATAAAAGTTGAGGGTTTCAAGACTAAAAAAATGTCTTGTCATCATATATATTTTACAAATAAAGATATGTAAAATAAGTTTAAATATAAGCAAAAACAAGTTTACGAGCAAAATAAAAACCAGAATTTCCTGAAATGTTTTTAAAAATTAATGCAAATAAAGTACTACTAATGAATTGACAATAAAAAAAAAATATTTTTAAAACTATTAACGGTATACATTGTGGATTGAAAGAAACAACAGTCGGCAACACCTTAAAAATGATAAATAACAATAAAAAATTTAAACATTATTATATTTAGCTGAAGAAAATATGATATTTGAAAAAACCAAACAATTTACAATTTTGGATGATATTCGGACATTGCAGTTAAAATTTGAAGATGAATAGATTTTTTACAGACGATTTGGCCAACAATAGTTTGAAACCGTATTTTTATTCTGCATTATTCTATTTCTATTTATAAATTATTATTATTAATATAATAATTATTATGAAAATAATTATTATTAAAAAGATTATTCTACTTCTAAAAAAATTAGTTATATTTCGTAAAATTAGTTATATTCCTTTTCAATATCGTAAACTGTCAACTTTTTTTTTTTTTTTTTTTAATCTAAAACAATAGTGAGTTGGTGAGCAACACAACAGTTAGTGAGCAACACAAACACACGAACAGTAAAAAAAGAAAGAAAAGATAATTGTTTTGAAGATTTTTCAAACATATAATAAACAGATGAGGAATTTGTTAAGAATAGTTAAAGAAATTTAAAGTTTCTTATAAAACTATATAGTTTAAAAACATTATCGTAGAACATGTTTTTGGAGAGATTCTTCATCTAAAATTCGTAAAGAATTATTCAATGCCAAATTTGTTGATGAACGCTTATTATTTGATTTTAATCTATAATATATTGACTTTCTATCATCAACTTTATGAAATTCATGAACAAAAAAATCTATAACATCTGCTAATCCCCTGTAACCTCTGTTCATTTACAAATTTACGGCTATTCTTTTTTATCAAATGTTTAGATTTTTAAATTTGTCTTCTTCACACTTTAGAGTTATCTATTTGATTTTCATTTTTATGTTGTTTTCCACGTTATGAAATTTTAGATGGATATTAAACAAAATAATTTGAAAATGCTTTCGCTATAATTCTAGCATAAACAGATGACGGCTAGATAACCTCGAAATTGTCACCGGTAAAAAATTAACAAGAAAATTAACAAGACGGTAGGTTAATCTAAAAAAGGAAGGAAGTTTCAAATTTGATGAGGGAACACGACTCATGTTCTGGCTTCCATCCAGTAAAAAGTGAAAACTATGTGAAAGTGAAATAAAAAAAAATTACTTTATTTAATATTTTCTTATATGTTACAAAGTGGAAGATGTAAATTAAAGAGCTAGTCCTAATACAGAATGTTGAGTTAGACCAAGGTTCAACAAACTCCTAATTCTTGGCCAAAGTCAATAATTGTTGATCTAATGCAGCTGGCAATACAGAGACGGTTAACCTTTATGCCAAAAGCAAGGGCTGCAACGCTGTTACTCATTTAACACTACCCAGGGGGCAATTGTAGCTTGAAGATATGCTAATGATGCGAGTAAACTTGCCCCAAAACGCTCTACGATCCTTTTAGACCGGTGCCTATGGTTTAAAGTGGATTTCGAACCCCTACAAACATGCATGGCACCACTGGGACTCGAACACGAAACCTGTGGTGCCGAGGGCCAGAGCGCTAGACACTCGGCCATCAGATACCTAAGTCGATAATTCAAAGTCAATCATTTCTTGGCTGTGTATCGACGCTTTCTGTTTTGTTATTGCATAATTATTATTATAATACGAGCAAAACATTTGGCAATTTTAGAATTTTCTCAAAGAGTGTAGGATTAAATTGAATTTTTACCAATGAACACTATTAACGAATTAAAGAACAATTGTCATAAAGAAAATAATAATTTCCATTAAATCATAATTTAACTGATAATTTAAAAATTTTAATGGATATGGTTATCAAAATGGTTATACATGATTATAAAATATAAAAAGACCACGGAATCTCAGGATAAAATATCTTTGAGAGAAAAAAATGCGATACTTTTCAGTATTTACTGTGCAGGAAAAACAAAGAGCTTAAACACCAACTTGAATAAAATTTGCAAAGGAAATATGATCATTTAGGGCAATAGTTTTTCTCAACAGCGCCACAGAAGTTGGGATTACGTGAAAATATCAATAGCAATGGGAAAAACCAAAAGGAAAAAAAGGAAATAATAATCTTAAATGTAGTACTAGATTGATCACTATTTAACACTAGTCCTTACCGCCATCAATCATATTGTGCGTACACGCATGTGACATCCATACCCTCTTTTTGTTATTCGTTTTGTTTTTAGTAATTTTCTTGGAAATCACCTCAAAGCTTTCCTGCATCGCCATTTTTATTTAAAATTTAATGAAAAAGATAATATTGATGTCTTTTGATATATTAATTGATATTAAATGGTATGATTGATATATTATTCGATATTGATATATTATTCGATAAATCCTCGATTGATTTTAAGTTGGATGTTTGTTGTATATCTTCATCATATGTATATATAAAATTGAGAAATACTGTAACGCTATTTGTTATGTTGCTATTTTAAAAAATAGTAATAAATTGTAAAAATAAGAATAATTGGGAATGTAATTGTATGTGTACTATAAATTGGTAAAATCCACGAAAATTTGAAATCAAAATTAAAAGCTTATAGATAGATTTATTGCAAATAAGTCGATTTATAGGCTGGAAAATTGATATATGACTATAACAAATTGATACACTTATAGTCTATCAATTTGATTTGTTTCGTTAATTTGATATATAAACTAAGAAACCTTTTTTTCCCGTAGAGGACTAAGAGGGGCTAGTGTTATGAGGCAAGGTAGGGGTTCCATAGATATAGAGTACTCATAAATGAAAAGCGTTATCAAATAGCACAGGATAAAAATAATGGTAACATACTGATCTAGTGCTTTAGAAAATTTGAGAACGCAGATTTTAACATCCACTCCTTGGAGAGTTAAGCTTATCTTCAATATATATATTTGCTTTCATTTATTCTAATTTTAAACTTCAACTCCCTTTAACCTAACACAGCTGTAGCACTTAAAGGTTGAAACTCGTATATTTCTAAATTATTTGCCTTCAAAGACAACATATTTATTTTTTCGCACTGGAAGATAAGGATTTGTTCCCAAAACTTTGGTTAATAACATGACGTCCTTCCTTGTTAATTTCCATGTGATTCTTAAGTAATATTTTTTATGCTTTTGTTAATATATTTCGTAATAAATTTGAATATATCTTAAATAGGCTAGGATATGTTACAAATAATAACAGTGTATCTCCATCATTAGAGATAAAAAATGACGTCTCAAGGAGCATACAAATTATCTCTATTACCTTTTCGTTTTTTTGGCACTATGCCATGCTTCTAAAATAAGTTATATTTTGAGCAACTTATCGTAAATCACTAGCAATGCAGCATATTTAAGCATTGCTTTTATAGTAGATTATATAAACTAATTGTTATGTTTTGGTTATTACTTACTGTAAATGGTTTGTTAAATGTCGTCTTTATACACATCTCACAAATTCTAAAATTCATTAAAAAAAAATTAGAAATATAAATATTTATTTATAAAGTAATTACGCAGTTTGTTTTTTCCTTTATCATAATAATTAATCGTTGTTATAGTTTTTTTTTAAATTCTTAATTTATTTTTTAATTCAGATATTAAAAATATCGAAAAACGCGATGTTATGAAATTATTAAATGTATCGAAAGATTTAAAATCGTAACTTTTTTAGCTAAAATAAAATAATGATAATAATAGTCAGCTACTAATACTGTAAATGGATTGTTAAGTATTGTCTATACACACATCTCACAAATTTTAAAAATCATTAAAAAAAAATTAGTAATTAAAATATTTTTTACAGGACAATTATACAGCTCGTTCTTTCATTTATTATAATATTATATCGTTGTTATTGCGTTTTTGAAATTCTAAATTTGGTCTTTAATTCAGATATTAAAAATACCAAAAAAAAAAAGTTAATAGTAAATTAATTTATTGATTATTAAAAGTAAAAAAAATTAAATCGTAACTTTTTAAGGTAAAATAATAATAATAGTCATGACTGAATTAATAATGATAAAAATGGGACCAGTAAGAACACAATTTAAGGACACATGATATTAATTACGAATTTCGTTTCATGTTAAAATGAATGTCTAGAGGAATGCCTTCATTACAATAGGAATGCGTTTGTTGCAATAGGAATGTCTTCATCCCTATTTCTGCAGAGAGAAACTCAACTGTATAATGTAAAATGGTGATAATCGCATAAAAAATGGTGAACATAATCTGAATATAATATAACATAATGAATTTTGAAAATGTTATATATAACTGAATACGCTGAATATATAAATTAATATTGAACTACACTGAATATGAAATTAACCGCTGAATATATAACCCCTATACTACTGAATATGTACTATTATATATACTACTGAATACTATACTACTGAACGACTATATGTATTGCTAAAATATAAACTACACCTATTGAACCACTGTGTATTGAACTACTGAATATATAAACTGAATTATATAATTTGCTACTAAAATAACCAGCAGTCTTTATATATAATTTGCACTGCAATAAAAAAATCTCAAATATTTTCTGTAATTACATCGATGTATAAATTAAGAGAAACTTGTTATATCATTGACATTTTATTATCATCAATTCATTTACAATAGAGTTCAAGCATTTATACTACATATCCAAATACAAAATTGGATCAGTTCATATAATTTTATTTTATATTGTGATATATTTTTTTTTTCAAACCAATTCTGCAATTCTTTCAGAAAATTGAGAAGAAGCCCTAATACAATTAATTTTGTATTCTTAATTTAACCTGACTTCAAGAATGTTCTTTTTATAGAACAAAAATGTTCGATTCATTACATATAAATGAAACCCATTCTGAAAAAGGAGAAATGAAATTTAATAAATGTTTCTGCCTGGAATAGCTCGCTGATTCTTCTAATTGGTTCCCTATTTTAAGAATTCTTCCTGAATTTTACCGAATAGCGTAATTGGTTAACTTTTTTTTATTGAAGTATTTTTTCATTATGCTGTAATTTTGTAACTTATTGTTTCATTTGGAAACTTTAAAATGAGTTACTATTTTTAGAAAAATTATACGACCGAAAAGATTGTCCATGAAATAAGAGGTATTTCTTACAGTTTTTTGGTTGTTTATTACGAGAAAAAAATGGTGAAAAATAATTCGGTACTTACGTATTAACGGTACCTTGGCGACAGACTTGGAGGTTTTTAAGTGTCGTCATTCTTTATTATTTGGAATAAAATTATTTTGAAAGCGTTTTGATTTTAAATGAAGTGTTTCATATATATTTTATTATTTGGAACAAAAATTTTAAGTGTAGATTGGCGCCAAATCTGTAGCTGCGGTTGGCGCATGTGCTCTTTATTGGCGCAACTGTCGCCAAAGTACCGTTAATACGTAAGTACCAATAATTCTATCACCTCCGGTTTTATCAAAAATCGAAATCTAATTAAAAAATGTAAGAGAAAAAAATTATTATATTTTTAAGTTCGTAAAACATATTAATTTAATTAAAATAAAAAAAATAATTAAAACAAGAAATTACTTGAAAAAAAGAAATAAGCTGAAAAGATGTTTTGTGTGGTAATATCAGTATGAAAAAATGTTTTGAAGAAAAGTAAAAACGTCATTACAATGTCTTGTAAAGTTTTATAGTAGGATTCTTTTTGTTAGTCCTTTACTATTTACTCAAGAGAAAAAATGTAATTTGTACAAATTCATAGGTTTACTAGCAGAAGCTGTCATACGTTGTCCTGCCAAAAAAAAAAATGCATTGTAGAAAATTACATATTGCGAATACATTCTACATATTCCAATATATGTGCATACTATATTTATACCAATTTGCGTGCATACTATATGCACATACCAATTTTCAAGGATATCGTTTGAACGGCATATAGCATGAAATGCTGAAGCACCATTTGGTTGAAAATAACAATAAAGTGAATAGCGGAAACCTATTTTCCATACTCGAATACATAGTATTACCAATTTTATAAGCTATTGGTTGAACGGTATAGAAGTTAATATATTGCAGCACCATCTGGTGGCGACTTACAACAAAGGGAATAGCATAAAAACATTCACCACATTTTGTCAGACACAGACGAAAAATTTCATCAAAATCGGTCCAGCCGTTCAAGAGTTCAATGAGAAACACACGTACAGAAGAATTATATAAATTGCAGCGCCACCCACCGGGTCCAATTGTGAATTTAAACCATCCAGGGACCCACTCAAATACACACAAAAACATTTCATCAAAATCCGTCAAGCAGTTTAGGACAAACACATGTACAGAAAATTATATATATATATAAATTAAACCAATAGTTGTTGTCAAAATTGCATACAGTCAGCTAATTGTAGCAAAATATGCAATCTTTTTGTGACAAATTCTCACGTGAGAGAAGAAAATAGCATCTATTTTTTATTTGGTTTTATTTGGTTTGAATTGACTACGGTCAACTTTAGGCTAATCATTTTATCCAGGACCTACAGTTTAGCGTGGATTCAAAACCACTAACAAACTTTCATGCCAACGCCAGTATTCGAACCTGAGGCCTGTGATACCAAAGGCCAGAGCGCTAGCCGATTGGCCATCAGGCCATCCTCCATTTTGGAAACTACTGCAAATATCATAAAAATCAGTGACTAAAATTGAAATAATTTCTGCAAAGTATTTTTTTTTTTTTTTTTGCATTTTTGTATTATCATATACTGTGCCAGATAATTTATTAATACTTATTATGCAAAAATTTTATCCAAAAGATAAATTATATTAAAAGTTCATATCAAAATATTTCAATATTTTTATTGAAATAAATAAAAAATCGCAAAACTTTACATTTTTTTTATGGAAACATTAATCGCTTGAATTCCTCAACCAAATATTTGCAATATACCTGTTTCTGTTCCATTTATTAGAACCCTTCGATACCAGGCCATAAAAGGCTTTTGGAATTCGAAATGGAATCCCACCGTATTTACATAATCAAGTTTCTCTCTCGTAAATTCCACTAAGTTTGAAAACTGTCTTCAGAGAGATAGTGTACGGGTCGTGTTTGCCCATGTGATCACCGGAAGTTGCTGCGATATATAAATATGAGAATTATTCTATCGCATGCCTGCCTATTGAGTCTTTCCCATTTAAAGAGGTATCGGTCCTGTGAGTAATATTAATATTTTGAAATTAGCATTATACTCGTAGGTGGGGAAAATGATGATGGTATTGGTGAGCTATGTTTGACGAAGAGGTCAATGACCAGGTGTTTTGATTGAATTATTAACTTGTTTATAAATGACATTTTAAACATTCTGATTTACGATATTACAGATGAGATTTAAATGGACGAAAACTATTTATCCTGATGCATATAAAGAAAACATTCCATTACGGCCCATGAAATCCGTTAATTTAGTGCACTACGGTAGTAATTTGCAATTTTAATATCTCTGTCCTTATATGGAAGCCCCTACCTTTTTAATTATTAAAATAAATGTTATTATAGCTTTGATGTTTATTAATTTTCCATTAAGTTGTTTATTTTCAGTTAAATTGTATATAATATATTTTTTATTTATTTTCCATTTAAATTTCATAAAGTCAGTTAATTGTATCAAAATATGTAGTCTTTTTTGTGACAAATTATCACGTGAGAGAAGAAAATAGCCTCCATTTTTTATTTGGTTTGAATTGCCGGTCTACGGTCATTTTCTGCACGCTTTAGGCTAAATACTCCGGGTCCTACAGTTTAGTGTAGATTCCGAATCACTAACAAACATTCAAGTCACCACTGGGATTCGAACCTGAAAAGCCAGTGGTACCAAAGGCTAGAACCTTACTCGATTAGCCATCAGGCACCCTCCATTTTTGAAACTAACCTTTCAAATAACATTAAAATTAGTCACTAAAATTAAAAAAATTCTGCAAATTATTATTATTATTATTTAGCATTTTTTTGTATTATCATATTCTGTGTCAAATAATTTATTAACTATTATTATGCATAAAAGTTTACCCAAAAAATAAATTGCATTAAACTATATCAAAACATTTCAATATTTTTCATTGAAATAAAAAAAATTGCAAAACTTTACAATTTTTGACGGGAACATTAATAGCTTGAATTCCTCAACCAAATGTTTGCAATGCCAGTTTCTCTTCCATCTATTAGAATCCTTCGATACCAGGCCATAAAAGGCTTTTGGAATTCGGAATGGAATCCCACCGTATTTACATAATCAAGTTTCCCTCTCGTAAATTCACCAAGTTTGAAAACTGTCTTCAGAGAGATAGTGTACGGGTTGTGTTTGCCCATGAGGAGTGATCACCGGAAGTCAGTGCTATGTATAAATAGGAGAATTATTCTATCGCATGCCTGCCTATTGAATCTTTCTCATTTAAAGAGGTGTCGGATCTGAGTGAGAAATATTAATATTTTGAAATTAGCATCATACTCGTAGGTGGGAAAATGATGATGGCATTTGTGAGCTATGTTTGAAGAAGAGGTCAATGACTCGGTGTTTAGATTGAATTATCAACTTGTTTGGTGTTTATAAAGGACATTTTAAACATTCTGATTTATGATATCACAATTTAATCAAAGATTAGTTTTAAATGTATAAATCCTTTAAATATACGAAAATATTTATCCTAATGCATATGAAGGAAACATTCCCATCACGCCCTATGAAATCAACTAATTTAATGGACTTAGGTTGTAATTTGAAATTTTAATACCTCTGCCCTACGTAGCATTTTTTTTTTTTCACGGAAAGAGTTTTAGCATTTCATTACCAGCAGAGAGTATTGTAAGTTATTTGACAAATATAATAACAGCCAATCACTCAAATTTAACAGCAGACTATCTTTAATGTGGGTACTTATATTACATGCAATCAGAGTTTTGTAATAATGAGAACAACCTGTCACTCAAATCTGATAGCAGATAATCGGTGTCATGGATAAGGAGACCTCATGAAATTAGCGATTTTCCGTCCTGTAGTTTTTTCCTCACAGATGAAAAACTACATATGGAATATGAACTATACCATTAGTTATTCCGTCGTGATTGGTGATAGACCACGGGCTGAGAAATGTCTACTCCAATGAGAAGAAAAAAGGAAATTCTGCGACGAGTCGGCAAGAAGTTTTTTTTTTCTAAAATGTCTGAATGGGCCGGAGATTCCGCCTGTTTACAAAGTGAGCCCCTTGTGATTTCGTATATCACTCCGTGTGATGATTAAGGTCTGCCGCAGACTTGGTGAAATAGATTCGACATAGACTTGAGAATTCTTAAAATCTCTGACTTTGAAGTGAACTGAACTTGTGATTTAATAGTGCATTTGTGAATCAAATTTAAATCTTTAATTTTCATTTTTTGTAAACAATAAATTATAAAAATCTAGAGTTTTGTATTTGTATATATATATATATATATAAATAAATGTTCCCATGATCCTGAAAGTATATTGTAAGCCGTTATATATAATATATTGAGACGTTACAAATAAAAATTAAAGTGTTCCCATGATCCTGAAAGTATTTTCCTTCTTGTTGAAGCCGTTATATATCTAGTATAGGTCGAGACGTTACACCTTATATGAAAGAGCCCACCTTTTAATTATTAAACTGAATGTTATTATAACCTAGATATTTATTTATTTTCCATTAAGTTATTTATTTTCAATTAAATTTTATTATTATTTATTTATTTTCTACTGTTATGAATATAAGTCCTTTAGACAAAATAAAAGAATCAAAATATTATGCTTAAAAAAATCCAGTTTATTACAATACTTTTAAATATTTAAATGATAAGATATTTAAGATATTTTTGCCACCATTTTTTTTTGAAAAGAAAACATAAAAAAACAAAATATATATTTTTTTCCATTGGCACAATATAATAGTTATTTTACAATTAGAAACAATTTTTCAGACATTTCATTGTAAAAGTTTTATAAAGCTTTAAAAAAAAGGAACAAACAATCCGTGCATTCCATTTGTAACTTATTGAAAACTTCCCGGACGATTTCAAATATCTTTTAAGATTTTGTAACATTTCGAATCATTCTACCAAACAAAGTTCGTAAACCCTAGTATTAGAACAGAAACAAAAAAAGAAATCTACTAAAAAGGAAATAAATAAATAAAACATCCCCCATTTCTTTCACTTTTTGATGCAATATTTTAAACCTTTAAAGTATAAAAACGAAGAGGAAAGGAGAAAAAAATGGCGATATCAAAATGCACCTCCTCTAGTGCGATCGGAACTAATAAACAATGACTGATTTTACGAAGCTGTGCGACTTATTATTATTTTTTTTTTTTTAAAGAAGAGTTTATTGAACTTTCCATAGCTCTCATAATTTGTTCTTAAAAAGGCACTAAATTTTTATTTTGGTCAGATGCATTATAAATATGGGTTTTCTTATAAGTTTTTTTTTTTTATATTTCGCACACGTACGTGGTTCTATAATATTGAGGAAATAAGATTTTAATGAGGTTTTTCATACCCTCGTCGGGAAAAAAAATCGTGATAATTTCTGTTTACTTTTCGACAGATTTTCGTGGCAATGTCTTCCGTATTTGCGGCTTGTCATGTTTATGGATGCGGATCATGTTACAGGAAACACATGTTTTAATGTTGGAGGGAAAAAAATAAAGTAAAAATATATTTCGAGTATAAATCATGAGAAGTATTAAAGAAGCGAACCCCAAGGGTGAGATATTTTCGGTTTGCAGATAATTGTCACTTGCAGTTGGAAAATTTTTGAATGATATCTCTTAGACATCAACATCATTCAGGGCAGAAAGTGTGGAAAAAAAGTTTTATGAGTCGGTTTTCATCTTTACGATGTTTTGCTACTTAGTAAAATTTTGAGTAGGAATACATAGTACAGAATAAATAATGTATGTGAATTTTGTAAACAAAAGAAGTTTTTTGAAGTGCAAGAGACGTTAAATTATTTTTAACAAGACAATATTAAATATTATATATATATATATATGTAGGCAGTGAATTTAGTATTAATTATATTATTAATTTGTGAGCGCCATCTAGTGAGATGAAAATAAAATGACTTTCATACTAAAAAGTAATTTACTGAAGTACAGGGTGATTCTAATTAAAGTCACATTTTCAAAATGCTATAAAAAAGAACCACTCTTCGCAGTGAATTCAAATTTGAACTGAAGATATTTGAACAAGGGGGAAACGGTAATGGCATAAAATAAAAGTTCTAAAGTGTATTAATAGATGGGCCTATAAGCGGCATAAAGAAAGTGAATTTAGCTGCCAGTGATATTTTGAATCGAAATGACAATATATTTGGCATGAATTGCACACTAAACCAACTGTAGTGTTAATGTGCTTGATTGTTTCGTTTTTTGACGAAAAAAATGGCTTCCAAGTCATTCAACTTAGTGGACAGCCCATCCACCAGGGTAAGGTCATATTAAATTAGATGTGAAAATCGGTGGAACTTTTCTTTGATGCCATACTGTTTCCCCCTTGATGCCATATTCAAAATATCACTGATAGCCGAATTCACTTTCTTTATATTGCTTACAGCGCCATCTATCAATGCATTCTGGAACCTTTTTGATGCCATACCGTTTCCGTCTTCTTCAAGTATCTTCAGTTCAAATTTGAACTCATCGTGACAAGTGGTTCTTTTTACACAGCATTTTGAAAGTGGGACTTTAATTATAATCACCCTGTAGAATAGATATCAAATTATTTTTATGAAGTAACATAATTAACACGTAATAGTTTATAATTAGATAAAAATTAGATAATTGCATATAAACTTAATTTTTAATGTCATACTTAAAACACTTTTGCATTATTGCTTATAAAAAAGGAAAAAAAAAATTTTCTGAACGATGTTTTGTTTCTTTTTGAAATAAGAAATAAATTTTATTTTTCAGCATAAGAACTGTAAAATTATTTGCAAGTGAATATTTATAATTAGTTTTTTTTTTTTAGAAAACACAATGCACAATATCCTCTGTTAAAATTAATCTTTTGATATCGATTGGATGCCAACGATTTTCAAAATTTCGTAGAAACTTTTATTTCTATTTTTGCATTATTCACTATATTCTTCGAAGTATTAAATTAGGTTTCTAATTCTTTTTTTTTTTTTTTTTTTTTTTTGCTAAAAATTCCAAATAAAGAATGAAACATTCTATATATTAAATTATTTCCCAAATTCCATTAAATTTCTTTCCATTTCAAAGAATTAAATAATTTTTTTTGTAATTCAATGTATATAATAAAAAAAGTTCCAGGAATTCATGTAATTTCCAGAAATTTCAAGAACTCATATCATTTCTAAAATTCAAGGAAATAACAGAAATAATATAAACTTCACAATTGAAAATAGTAGAAATACAAGGTTTTCATAAAGCACGATATATATATATTTTTAAATATTATTAAAGTTTATGCGATATCCTAATGTAAACAATTTTATAATTTTAATGATATCTACATTTAAACTTTTTATAGTTTAAATGTAGAGATCTATTTTATATTGATATTCGTATCTTTAGAATATCGATAACAAAAAAAAAAAAAAAAAAAAAAGAGCATTAATCAAAATTATTAATATTAGAAAGACTAATGCAAATCAGTGTTGAACTTTTGAGCCGAAACATTATTAGACTGAATAGCGTGTTGGGCTTTCAAACTGTAAAGTTTGTTTCGATACCCGATAAATGAGGACAAATAGAAATTTTCAATATCTATGCCTAGAAACCTATAAGCCGCAAGGTCTTTCCGTAAGACAAAAAGAGACAGGAAGGAGGGTAGGAGCTATATTTGCTACCTAGTGTGCAATATTTGCTAGTGTTCCTTTCCAAATTGCTGAGGAAAGCGTGTTTAAATGTAACGCCCCCTCCATTGTAGCAGATTCAGCGTTACGTAGAAAGTACATCTTTTAAAATTTCAGACGATTTATAATAGCCAAAACAACTAATTCTGTACTAATATATTTGTTAGTGTTGAAATCTTTACTAAATAAATTCAACCGGAACAACCTGGAGAATAGTGTTTTGGAGTTTCGAATTGCAAAAGCTTGCTTGGATTCCCGATAAATGAGGACAAATAGAAATTTTCAATATCTAATGCCGAGAAAATTTGTAAGCCGGAAAGCCTTTCTCTTAGACTAAAAAGACATAAGGAGGTACTCAGGATGCATTTTTGCTAGTGTTCCTTCCAAATTGCTATGGACAGTGCGTTTTCAATGTAAAAACCTCCTGCATCGTAGCAGATTCAGCGTTACCCAGAATGTACATCTTTTAAAATTCGGACAATTTATAATAACCAAAACAGCTAATTCTGATAATTTAATATTACGATGACAATCTAAAAGTTTTATTAAGATACTAATATCCTTGTTAGTTTTAAAATCTTTACGAAATAAATTCAACAGCAACAACCTGAGAGTAGTGTGCTGGGCTTTCGAACTGTAAATGCTTGGTTGATTCTCCATAAATGAGGACAAATAGTATTTTCAATATCTGTTGCCTCATGGATAAATAGCTCCAAGTACATAGTGGAAGTCAGCACCCGATAATAAATAGTTTTTGCATAACGTTTTTAATCGTCCGATATTTTTTCTTCCTAGTGCGCATGCTCATAGGAAACATTGTACCTATTGCGCATGCGTATCTGTAATACTGCACTACTGAGCTATTCCTATGAGCATGCGTGCTAGGAAGAAAATATCGGAGGATAAAAAAACGTTATGCAAAAACTCTCTAATGTAAACATCCTGTTTGCGTGGGCATGAGGCTGAGAGAGGGAGAAAGAAATGTAAAACTGCCAATGTGCTTTTGGTTTTCGAATAAAAGAGACGTGTTTTTTACAGTCTTCTAGTGCTATGTGTTTTACAATGAGACCATAACAATAACTATACCGAGAAATTTGTGAGTCGAAAAGCCTTTCGGTTAGACTAAAAGATATAAGGAGATACTCCAGGGTGTCATTTTTGTTAGCGTTCCTTCCAACGTATTTGCAATTTAAATGCAATGCTTATCATGTTTGTCTCTCCTTTGTAACAGATTCAGCGTCACCCAAAATCTACATGTTTTAAAATTCGGATGGTTTATAATAACGAACAGCTAATTCTGGTAATTTAATTTTACTATGACAACCTAAATATGATACTTTATTATGATACTATCTAAATATGATTTAAACCTACATAAGATACATTATTATGATACTAAATCTCTTTGTTACTGTTACTAAATAAATATTATTTCGTTAAATAATAATGTGCTATTTATTTGCAATAGAAATTTTTTTTTCCAAATATCTAAGTGTTGAAATTAATATGAGATAATTATTCTATAATGACGTGCTAAA
Organism: Caerostris extrusa; assembly: GCA_021605095.1. Classification (NCBI taxonomy): domain Eukaryota; kingdom Metazoa; phylum Arthropoda; class Arachnida; order Araneae; family Araneidae; genus Caerostris; species Caerostris extrusa. Next base: position 48,907 of record BPLR01017991.1, on the reverse strand, counting down.
TTTAGTATGTAGCAAGAATGTAGCACAATCACCCAGTAGAAATGTTATCTCAGCTTAATTAGGTCCAGGAAAACTCGCATCGTGTTTCATCGTTTCAAACCATGGCAGGTTTCATATATCATTCGGCAAAATTATGGTCTAGCAAGATAGTCAGAATATTCTGCATTCCTTGATTCTGTTTCCACAGAATTGTTATTTCTTGAATGTAGTGAATATTAATTTAAGCTTTTCCAAGGAAATTAATAATAAAAGGGATAATTTTATTTGTAACAGAACAGGGTTCTGTTTTCAATATATTGAATACAGAATTTAAAAGATGGCAATTTCTGTCTTGATAAATATATTGAAAATTCAATGCTTAACACTAAAAACCGTCATTTCAGAAATCCACGAAATTGTGTAATTAAAAATATTTTAATTACACGATTTCGTGGATTTCTGAAATGACGGTTATCAAAGCAACAAAGGTTATCAAAGCATTGGATACAGAATCAAAATCATAAAATTAATTAAGAATTATAAGCATAATGGACAGTATATACTACATTACAGAAGATATTATTTGCTACAATATATATTATATGCTACATATATATTCTATGCTACAATATTATGTTTCACAAGTATTTTAGAGAATATATATGTATATTACAGACGGCAATACATTAACATTTTTTTCTTATCCCATTTGGTATACAGCAACATCTAGACCAAGTTCAAGAACCCGTGTGGTCTCATGGAAGGAGGGAAAGGACATCGGAGACTGCTCCCAATTGCTGAAGAAGGATGGCAGTGCCTTCCGGGAAGACTTTTAAGGGGAACAATCCCGTATCATATGGGAGAAAAAAGCCAGAAAACTCCCATAGGTAGACCGATTAATGAGTGTTGGAATTTATAAGTTTTACAACGCGACACTGGGTAGCATTGCTAGTGCTATTAAAATTTATTTTCCTCCTCGATTCGCAGATGAGCTGTTACCACCAGAGTGTTAAGATCAACTCACTATCCTGCATGTATTATTTGTAAATACTAACAGTATGTAAATAAATGAAATTTAAAAAAAAAAAACTGAATTGAGTGTTAAAAACTTTTTGTTCCAGAAAGCTGCGGCTAATAAAACAAAATGAACCACCGACCTAAAGAAACCAAGATAGTCTTAGTCTAAACGAGGCAAGGTGATGACCATCACAAACGCCATCGAGGCTTCTCGTTTATTGAAACAGTGTCTACAACAAAGTCGACAGTGGACTGAACCTCCTCTAATGTTGCCACTGAGTCACGAGTCGGGCATACGTTACCAATATCACAACTGTTTTTAAAGTACATTTTCGGTGTAACAAATACATGTATAACTTTTTATTCTTACATTAGTTTATTTTCTTTACATTATAAATCGTATTCATATTATTATAAACCAATAAATTAGCAATTTATCTTCTCGTTCATATACCCATCTACATTTATGGAACAGAAAAGACAGCGTTAACTCTAGAACCTGTGATGGTATTTAACATCAATGTTACTGTAAAAAAAATTAGAAATTAGTCTTGTCCTACATTAAATCACTATTGCTACAAAAGCTCTTCTAAGCGAAATACTGGACAATAGAAAATTAAAAAAGCAAGAAGTGTACCTCTGGTCCTGGTGTACGTCTGCAGAACTATATTCTTGAGTGTGGTATTGTCCTTGGTCAGATAGTCCCCTGGCAGGAAGAAAGTCTCGACGATGTCGATGTTGTGTTGCTGCGCAAGGTCACTCAGCGCTTCAGCGATCTGCATGTTGGACGTGTCGTTAGCAACGAGCAGCATCAAGCGTTCCCACTTGAAGTACTTCAGCAGAGATATCAGGGACTTGCACACTTTGGAACTCGGCGGTAAGGTCCGGGCGAAGGTCGTGTACTTTTCTTTGTTCGACACTTTGCTGTCGGAGCACCTCTGAAGAAAAGAAAAATAAATCGAAAATAATTATTTTTGTGAGCTTTATAAAAGATATAATGTTTTGAATTTCATTATTATTTTTACTTCTACTACTACTACTACACCACACCATACCACACTACACTACATCACATCACTGTGCCTAGAGATGAGCTGCCCTTTACAGTTGGGAAGAAGGGGGTGAGAATAAGTCTGATTGGGCTCTGTGACAGCTCTACGATCTACGAGTAGATTCCGAACCACTACAAACATCCATGGCACCGGCGAAATTTGAATCCAAAACTTGTGGTACCGAGCGCCAGAGCGCTAGCCACTCGACCATCAGGCCCCATTATTATTTCTACTGCGTCACAATGTAATTAATCATCATTACTATTTTGATCATCATTAACTAATTCCCTAACACTGCCACACATGGTGGGCCATGGTTATGTGCCTACTGGCAGATTTCGAGACAGCAGACGGTTTCTTTTTACAGAGTAGGGTAGTCTATCCTACGCACAACGCTCTATAGGAATGTTTAAAGTGTATTCCGAACCATTACAAACATTCATGACACCGCCGGACTCGAACACGAAGCCTGTGTCACTGAGGATCAGAGCGTTAGTCACTAGGCTTTCAGGCACATTTTATCATTATTACTATTTGAAAATCATCATTAATATTTAAAACAGACATTGAACTATATGACAATAAGCACATTATGCTTCTAAATTCAGGGAGATAACCGAAAAACAAGTAGAACCCAAAGAGTTCTTGTCTGTGACAGGTATGGACACGCAACGGGCAGCTAGCGTGCAGGATAATTGAAGTTCCAACGAGTTGGCAGCATTGTTGGCGTCACTTCTTTCAGAAACGAGTTAATTCAACGTATGTAAAACAATTTCGCATCGATAGTCAAACTGGTGGAAGAATTTCTGAGTTCTCTCCCCTAAGACACGCAAATGAAGGGCAGATTCCTCTTGAAAGTAATCCCCATCACCAATCGGTTGGCTGCTCGTGGTCTACATGAACACCCTCATTCGATATCTCTCTAGCGGTTAAAGAGTTACATAGCTCTAGGTATAGGAATGAGGTGTGGGCAAAATAAATGAAAAGATATGAAAACGTTAAATCTGTAGATCGGCAAGTCCTTTCATATTATTTGAGGACATGGATGGATGATATTTTTAGAAGTACTTCTAGAAATATTCACTCAAAATTATGGGAGCGCCAAGAGCATTGGCACATTGAATTAGTGCTGCATTAATTAATTATTAACTATTTTGTTATAAAGTAGTTAATAAATTATTGAAATTCATTGACATCCACGTAAATATGGGAATTCGTTCATATCGAAAAAAAAAAGCACAAGTTTCAAAATTCATTAAAAAGAAAATTAATTAAATAACAATAACGCATATACAATAAGGTGGATGATAATATAAGTATAATTTTTATCAATGACATTTTAAAAAAAAATATACTAAAAAAAATGAAGTAAATAATGTGCAATAAATAATGTGTTAAATAACGTGCAATATACTGCTCACCATTGTAAATATTTTACTATAAAGAAGGCCCGTAATATACGTGAAATTTGTTTGAAATGTTCATCATACTGAAATATGCAAATGATTAGCTTGTTCACAATTCAAGCTGAAATAGCACCATTTGTATTCTATACAGAAGGAAGGATTTTAAACTGGATTTCTTAAACAGGAATAGTATTCGAACGTTGGTTGTTTCTGTGAAGGTCTATTTACATTTTAGTGCTTTCAGTAAATAGAAAAGAACGCTTAACAGCAAATGTTGGAATTTATGGTCAACAGGTATAACGTACACTGTGACAACATGTGCAACAGTGCAAATATCCTAAAACAGTGGGGCAAAATCGTGATTGCTGAATAAATAAATAAATAATCGCATTGAAAATTGTTCCATGAGAAGTTTGGTAGAATGAAAAAATTCAAATTTAATAGTTTCAAAGCTCACAAAATAAGTGTTGTTAATTAAACACTATATTATTTTTTTTCGGAAAAGTTTTAAGATGCCAATAACTGATAATTGGGGTTGTTTAAGGTTTGTCTTTCTCAAATCTCAATTTTTATCTATATTTAATACACAATAATAAAAGCATAATAATTTAAAGCTAAGTAATAAAAAATATAAAATATTTGTGAAGATGTATATTACTATTAAGATAATCTGTTATATTAAAGCTATATAAATTATCTTGTAAATATCATGTTTTATATTAATACTGATAGAAAAATTTATTTTGCAAGTTAAATGTCTTCTAATATATTTTTTAACTGAATAGAAATAATAAATAATATTAAACATTTAATTATTAGAAGTTTCATGAAGAAATATTTTAAATTAGGAACATTAACAATAATTTTCCCTTAGTCCACATTTTGTAACCGTGCTTTCTCCACACCGGCAAGAGCGCCCCCTGTGGCATTTAGGAGAAATGGTCAATAGGCCTTGAGACTCTCCCTCGAGAGGAAGTACAGAGCAACCAAGCGCTTCCTCTGAGAAACGTTTATTTACAGTCTCTCATCCGAAAGAAAATATAGTTTGCACAATCCTGTGTATTAGTTGGTCTGCAGACTCACACCCAGAGAAGAAGTACATTTGCGCATCCTGCACGTAGCTGAGTATAGGGGTTACGGCTTAGAAGTGGAATCTTTCCACGAATCTATAATTTAAATGTGTTAAATATTGTATATGTGCCAATAAAGTTGTAAGTTCTGGTTGCCTAACCTGCACACTACAGTTTAACATTAATAATGAACAAAATTATTATTGCTAATAACAATCACTGATTTTATTTAAAAATGAATTTTAAAAATACAAATCTTGATAACAAAATTAAAAAAGTCTTTTAAAATATTATTTGAAAATAAAATGCACGATCGTAACCAAATTTCGATTCTTCAGAATTGGTTTCTGAATTCGATTCACTGCCTTCACTCAAAGATTCTTTTGGGATCAAATGAAATTACTTTTAGGGATGTGGTTTCGGGTTTTTTTATAAATGGATCAGAAGAGCATGAAAGCAATCTTTATTGCATTTCCCCTTTCGAATACTGTCTAGAAAAATGTGCATGGTATATTTTATATTTCATGTATTTCAAATAGTTGTCCAGGGTTCAGCAATACAGTTGAAACTATTTCAGCTCCATGCAGTATTCATGTGCCGATTTGTCACTGTAAGAGACAACACATATCATACACAATTTAAAAATTAATTTTTAGCAATTGTTAACTCAAAGTTTTTGAATGTATCAGTGCAAATGTCATCGCCACTTGATATAAGGGTGAGAATGATACACTCGTTAATAACTTCTTAAAATCATTCAAGAAGTTTTTAAAATCATTTATGTCACAAAAAGATAATCATTAAGAAAAGAAAGTACAACTCCTTGGTTAATTTTTAAACCATTTGGTTTGATTAAAAATATCTTCAAAGAAGACTACTTTCCCTTGACTACCTTTCACAATGGTTTGTCGTTCTACGGTCATTTTTGTGCACACTTTGGGCTAATTAGAACTGAGACCTACAGTTTAAAGTGGATTTCGAACCCCTCACAAACATCTATGCCACCGCCAAGATTCGAACATGAAGCCCGTGGTACCCCTTTAAGTCCGAGAACATATGATGGTGCTGTTGAGGCGTTTTTGAAATTTTTTATGGAAAACCTAACCGCAAAAACTTAACCGTGATCATACTGATGCTCACTCTGCCATATCCGAGGATTGATAGATACCATATAGATAGATTGATAGATATATTGATTGGTGAATATATTGATAGATAACATACCATACCCGAGGGTGATAGATACCATAGATTGTTTCAATTATTTTTTACCAAACCCGAGGATTGATATCATTGGAGTTATTATCTACTAAAATTAAGAAATAAATAATTTAAAATATAAAAATTTTCAGCTCTTAAAGAGGTGTCAAAGACCCGAGCTAGCCAATTGGCCGTCAGGCCGCTTTTTCACAATGGAGAATGTTCGATTGTATAAAGCAAATAAAATGGTTGTATTCAACGAATTCTCTCTTTTTAATAAAAATCTTTTTTTCTGTTTCGCAATAAACCAATATTTTAAATTTTGCAGGAGAAATCATTTCTTTTCTTTTACTAAAATTGCTTATACTTTCGAATAGAAATTTGGTGTCTTTTTTTGCAATAGGGTTTCTTAAAGAAAATCAGTTTATCATCAAATTTTTTTTTTTTTTTTTGGCTGTCGTGACAGTAATCATAATGTCAAATTTTTTTTTTTTTCATATCTGGAATTTCTCGAATCAGAATATAAAAAGAAATATCTGGTTTTAGGAACATTAGCGAATTATGCAAAATTTAAAAAAGAAATCGATATCTATATAAAATTAACAATACCTCAAAATGGGATCAAATATGAGGAAGAATATTATACAGAATTGTTAATCAATAATTATAGATAATATACTATATATGCAAAAAAAAAGTTACGGATTGATATAGGGAGAAATTAAATTTTTCTTTCCATTTTCAAAAAAAAAAAAAAAAAACAGATGAAATTTTCGAAAAAAAATTGATCATTTTAAATACTTAACAAATTAATTTCATTTAATAAAATAAAAATAAAAACTATAGGAAAAACTCTTAGTATAGTTTTAGGAACTAAAGGATCCGAATTCATGAAAAACGAAAATTATTTCTAAAAATGTTTTATTGTTAAAAAGCTGCGTTAATTATGTTGTTGCAAAAATCTTCTCACATGAAAATGAGCGGCCTCATAAATTTGTTGATATAAGAAGGTATGTAAAGGGGAAACTATTCTTCCCACAAAACTCTAATCAAATATTTTTTTTTCTGTTCTAATGCAGATGGGAAACTTTAGGCAGTTATCTTGAATGCCTTAAGGCAAGCGCTGCACCGACGTTACTCACTTTAGCACTACCCATGGGGCGCGTGTAGCTTGAAGATGAGCTACGGACGCGGAGTAACAATGCCTCCCGTCACGCTCTACGATCCTGTTAGACTGGGGACTACCATTTAAAGTGGATTCCGAGCCACTACAAACACTAGTACTAGTAGTGCCACCGCCGGGACTCGAACCCGAAACCCTGTGGTACCAAGCATCAGTGCACTAGTCACTCGGCCAATCAGGTCCCTAATCAAATGTATGGAGGGCGGAGATGTATGGATTTTTAAGTTATAAACTAAAAAATTCCGACATCTAAATTTCGTTTGACAACTTTTCAAGCATCTTGACAGCCTGTGTGCGATCGTGTGACTGTCATTTAGATTGGGAATCGTTGTATCTAGAAGAGTCATGCAAGATCTTTATGGATCTTTGTCACTAATTTTTAAGAGGGCTGACATCTCCAAATGTGCAGACATGTTCATATATGTTACCTTCAGGGAAGTGGCTGGTGGGGTTGATAACGAGTGATTATCGGGCCCCAAATCCATAAGTGAAATGTGAATGCACGAGTTCAAACTTATGCACAGGCATAATTGTTTTTTGGTAAATGTTCAATATTTCAAAGAATCATTGTTTCCTTATCAGCGTCAATTTTATTACAGAACCTGAATTGATTGAGCCGACGTATTTCCTGGTTTAGTATTATTACACTATCTGGAAGAAAGTGACGGAACACCCCTCGAAAAGTAGAAAAGTCGACAATACAGCTGACACATGCAATAATAGTATCACGTGTCAGCCATATATCCTACAAATACTCTGTGGAGTCGACTAGAGTTGTTTTTTGTCAAGATGCCGCCACGGGAAGAGTTGTCTGAGTTCGAGAAAGGTGTGTTGGTTGGATTGCATCTTGCCAAGGTGTCGATTAGGGAGATATTCCGTCTCCGTAACTGCTCAAAATCAACTGTAGCACGTGTTGTGTGTCGCTACAAGACTGAGGGACACTGTCAGAACAAACCCCGAAGTGGACGACCTACAGTTCTCATCAGCAGGGGACCGGGGGTGCTCGGCAGGGAGATTCAGAAGTAACCGTCAAACATCCATGGATAACATCACTAATGAGTTTCGACAAGCCACATGGTGTGACCGTTTCGACCAAGACTCTTCGTATCGAGGCCCATAAGTTAGGTTACACTGGACGTTCGGCGGCCCATAAACCTTTTGATTACGAAAACCAACAAGAAAGCGCGCCTTCGATGGGCCAAAAGACCACCGTACTTGGACTCTGGATGACTGGAAACGGTCCTTTGGAGTGACGAGTCACGATTTACCCTTTTCCGTTCCGATGGACGTGTTTGGGTATGGCGTTTACCAGGAGAACGCCTTTTGCCCGAGTGTGTCGTCCCAACTATAAAGTTTGGTGGAGGAGGATTGATGGTATGGGCCTGTTTCTCCTAGTATGGGGCTGGCCCACTGGTGAAGGTTGATGGTGCGATGAATGCCGATAGATACTGTGATATTCTCGACAATCATGTCCTTTCTACCTTGTGGGCAACGTACGGTATGGATGATTGCTGGTATCAAGACGACAACGCAACATGCCATGTTGCAAGGAGGACTCTTGATTGGTATGCGAACAACAACGTTAAACGCATGGAGTGGCCGACGCAGAGCCCTGATCTTAACCCAATTGAACATCCTGGGACGAATTGGACCGTCGATTGAGGGCCTGCACCCCACTCCCCAAAAGCAAACCTGAACTATGGAACTTCCTGTAAAACATTTGGAAGGAAATTCCTCTTGCTACTATGGCTAATTTAGTGGAAAGCATGCCCAGAAGGCTTTGCACCTGTGATCGCAGCCAAAAGGAGGCCCTAGCTCCCATATTAATTTTAATAAATATGGGTTTATGTCGTTATAGTGTCGTGTCCCGTCACTTTCTTCCACATAGTGTATATATTCATTGAAATAGGGACGATGATATGAACGATATAATCGACGAGCTGGCAAAAGAAAAAGATTGAATTTTAATTTATAAATAGTTGGTTGTTATTTCTTTAGAAATAAAATTATTATTTTTTTGTGCAATACTTCTTAGTATTAATATTGTCTTTTTTATGTATTTGAACAGGATGAGTTCAATGTTACAAATTATCAATAAAATAAATAATGTATGGAATTCAGATACCTGCAGATGACGTTTCTATTGCTGATAGTTTAGTATAACGTATTATGTTTTCTTAAATGGTTTTGCATTATTTTCTTGAGCCCCAGTCATTCTCCCCAAGATAAAATCTTAAGTGCGACTCTGCATATCCTGATTAAGAAACTTGTCAGTTCAGAAAGTGCGAAGGAGCGGATTATTCAGCGACGAGACCATTTCTATGGTTTCAAAGGCGATCATGGAAGCAGGAGAGGCATCATATTGTTTTTTACAGATGAATCCCGACTCTATGTGCAATATCATTATGGCCATTTCCGTGTCTGGAAGCATCACGTGAAACGACCAATCGTCTGAATAGTTCGTTTTTGTGGACCGTATTGACGCCGCTGCAGCAGAGAAAGGCTTCCAACGACGAATATGTCACATTGCGTCACTTTGTCTTTTTTTGAGAAGAATCGTGGTTTTGTGTGCAGAGCAGGATGGTCGTATCTGTGTGTGGAAATACCAAGGGAAATGCTTTTCTAGCTTTCATTCCGCATCATCAAGTACAGCACCTGAACCCTTGACATAGGGTGAAGTGATGACATAGGGTGTGGCAATTCGAACCACGGGTACTGGATAATCCCTGCAAGAGGGAAACCATAACGCGTCTCTTCTTTATCCGATAGAGGAATGCACCACATTGGAGTTGGAATTAGCGGCGGCAAGACCTCATTTGGAATCGGTATACACTGATAGTTGTGACTTTCCTTCGAGGCTTCCGACATACTGTTTGTTTAACACGATATTGCATGAGTTCATGTTGGACCCGTATTCTCGTAATCTAATTCTACAGAAGATGATCGACTGCTCTTTTAGTCACCGCTGTCAACACTTAAGAATGTCTGATAAAGGGTTGCTTAAAGACTATCACGGCACTACTCGCCAACCAATACGACTTATGAATTTTAATATAAAGTTTAGGCCCATAGAATATTGCATCCGAATCAGTCGTCCCCAACTGTTCGAATCGACGAAAACCGAATTAGAACTGTAAATGCTGCCACAACTGGTCCGCTCTAGGTTCTGATTTCTGTACGCAAAATTACCTCTGAATTTGACTATGTCTTTCTGTCGAGCCTGAATGGCCGAGAGTCTAGCGCTCTGGCGCTCGGTGCCACAGATTTCGGGTTCGAACCCGGTGGGTGACATGGATATTTGTAATGGTTCGGAATCCACTTTAAGCCGTAGGTCCCGGTCTCATATGACTGTAAGAGTGTCATGGAGTCCAGTCAGATTTCTCACCCACATCATTCCCAAACTGTATAGGGGCAACTCAGCTCTAGGCACAGTGATGTGTAGTAGTAGTCGTAGTCGTAGTCGTAGTCGTAGTCGTAGTCGTAGACGTAGTAGTAGTAGTACTAGTAGTGGTACTAGTCGTAGTAGTAGGGGTACTAGACGTAGTACTAGTCGTCGTAGTAGTAGTCGTAGTAGTAGTAGTAGAGTACTAGTAGTCGTAGTAGTAGTACTAGTAGTAGTAGTAGTAGTACTAGTAGTAGTAGTAGTAGTAGTAGTACTAGTAGTAGTAGTAGTAGTACTAGTCTTTCTGCCATTTCTACAACAAATATGACTTTGATGTTTGACTTCTTTCTTCCTTAAGGCAAGAGAGGTAAAAGTTCGTAATATGTTTTACTGAAGAATGATTTTGACAAAGGTGTTAAGTGACCCGGAAATGCTCAATCTTTTTAAAGGAAAAAATAAAATCAATGGATTTTTTAATATCGTTAAATGAAGGAAGAAAGAATAAAAGCACTATTTACGATTTATATAATTAACTTGATAATAGTGACATAAATGAATTTAAAAATGATAATGCTTATTTTTTATAAAACTAAATAAAAATTTCAATATTTTTATATATTGTATTTCAATTTCAATTTAAATACAATAAGTCGCTTTTGATTACTTTTTTTTTAACAATTTGTTAAATCACGTGTAATTAATTAACAGACATAAAAAAATTGATAAAATATTCAATTTCGAAAAAAGAAATGCAAATTAAAAAAATGAGTAACATAATAGTACTTTTTAATTATTATCAAAGTGAATTCTAAATTCACAAAAAATTTATTGCAAATATAATGTTAATTTAACAATTTGTTTCGACGATGTGTTAGAACTATTGTTTTGATGATGTATTTAAAACTACAAAAGGTATGTTGAAGTTTCCAAAATAATTAGTGTTGCTTTTTGAAATAATTGATAAGCCCATTTTTTATCATTACAAAGAATTGAAAAGATACTTATTATAGAATCATAAACACAGACACTGCAATTTGCAAATAATAATTATAATTAATTTAAATTTCTCAACATCTAGTAATTTTTAATGAGAATGTAAAACATTTAATTTGAATGTATAATTTTTCAGAAAGAAGATAGAAGAAATTTTAAATTTGTGATATGGATGTAGCATATACAGGAAATGACTGAACGTTATTTTAAGCATACATATGTATAAAATAAAATTAATTAAATAAAGATTTTAAATAAAATAAGACATACCGAGACAGAAAAAAATATAATACATAATCTTGAAGAGGTCAAGAACCTAAACGTTATAATAGACATAAAAAATAAATATTTTCATTAGAAGATAAAAAAAAATGTGGAAATACCATGTAAAAAAAATCTAAGGCTTATTAATATTAATTAATTCAAAATCCCAAATGAACAGAAATATGCACAAATCTATTCTTTGTTTAAGACTGCAGAGCTCATAACGAATTAGAAATAATTATTTCATAAAATTTATTTTATATACTATCTTCATTAAAGAGGATAATGCTTTCAGAAAGTCTGTTTTTATATATCATGTATAATTAACTGATGCAGACATAGAAATTTATATATCATATAATATTTTTATATAATATATTTAATTTTATATTTAATAGATGTATGCTTGTTTTGTTATGTTAATAATTTAACTTTAATAAGTAATAATTTTGCAATATAATGTTGATCTGACTGGATCAATTTTTACTTTAAAAGTTGATTTAGTAAATTATAATATTTGTTATAATTTCAAAATTTTATCATTTATTATATATTTATGTTGGTATATACTTGATATTTTTATGTGCCCGACTCGTGGCTCAGTGGCAATGTGCGTCGCCGGTGAACATTAGGGCTCAGGTTTCACCTTCGTTGAAGAGACTGTTACAAAAACAAAGACACTCGATGGCGTTTGGGATATCCAGCATCTTGCTTTGTTAGTCAGACTACCTGGTGGGAGTTTACCGGATTTTCTCCCATATGGCAAGCAAATGCAGGGTTGTTTCTCCCCCTAAAATTTCTTCCGGAAGGCACTGCTCTCCTTCTTCAGCGACTCTGAGCTAAGTCAGGCTTGTACCTACGGGTGCTCCATCACAACACAAGCTACCCCTTTCCCACCATCCATGAGTAGATACTCATGGGATGTCGGCCCTGCACTGCAGGGCACTGAAGATTAGACAGAGACATATTTTATAACAGAGGGAGAAGTTTTCTTATGTTTTATTGTTGAACATTAGCTTTACGTTTAAAGTTTGGACACTGATAAACGATTACTTTTTTTTTAGGATTGTTCCCTGATGTAGTTTAATGCGTTCTTTAAATACAGGGTGTAATAAAGGTAATATTAAAATTTTAAAAAAAATTAATTGAATATTATTTGTTAATACTAATAGTAGTAACTCATGAATTCTTATTGCAATATTGTTTTTTGTAACAATTTTTGTAACAAAATTATTTAAACGCATTTTATTAAGATGCAACTTATAATCAAAAACTCGTGTTTATTTTCTGGATCATCAAAATTTAGTTATTTATAAAAAAATTTAAATTGAATGAAATTATTAGTTATTTATTAATTAAATGAATCATTTTATAGTTCGTTTTGCATAAATAATTGATTTTATCGATTATGATTTCATCATACTTTTAGAGTCAAATAAAACATTCGATGACTAAAGACATTCGAAAGAATAATTTTTTTGGTAATCTTTCACATAATTTCAGGAAATAAATTTTTTAACTATTACATGTTTAACACGTATGATTATATTAATAAACTATACTTGAACGATGAAATTCATTAGAAAAAATTGCATACATTATAAATGTTCGTGCGCCTGTTTAATGAATACAAAGAACTTAAAACCTTTTATTATTCTTATTTTTCCTATTTTTAGAGAAAGAACTTAAACTTTAAAACTTCGATAAAAAATTAATTACTACTAGAAAAAAAAAAAAGTAAATGCATCTTTTTGCAAAATTATACATTCTCAGCGACAATGGTACAAAATCTCAACATTTCGGAATATTTAAGAAGGACGATGACGACGACGTGTTCATTAGAGACATATTCAAACTCATTCTGAAAGAAGAATAACATCGGATTCATCGTGGAACCTTCATCGTGGAAGAAGGATAACATTGGATTCATCGTGGGAAAAAGGATAATAATTTCTGATTGGTTGGTAGTGTTTAATGGCACAAGGGCCAAATTTCGCCCAGCAGATTAACAATGAATTCATCGTGGAATCTTCATGGGGGAAGAAGGATAACATTCTATTTACCCTAGAACATTATAGAAGAAGGATAACGTTATATTCACTGTGGAACAACATCGTGAAAGAAGAATAACATTAGATTCATCGTGGAAAAAGAATTACAATGGTTTGCTGATTGATTAGTGGGGTTTAATGGCACAAGGACCAAATTTGGCCAAACAGAAGAACAATGAATTCATCGTGGAATCTTCCTCGTGGAAGAAGGATAACATTGGATTCATCGTGGGAAAAAGGATAATAATTTCTGATTGGTTGGTAGTGTTTAATGGCACAAGGCCAAATTTCGCCAAGCAGATTAACAATGAATTCATCGTGGAATCTTCATGGGGAAGAAGGATAACATTCTATTTACCCTAGAACATTATGGAAGAAGGATAACGTTATATTCACTGTGGAACAACATCGTGAAAGAAGAATAACATTAGATTCATCGTGGAAAAAGAATAACAATGGTTTGCTGATTGATTAGTGGGGTTTAATGGCACAAGGACCAAATTTGGCCAAGCAGAAGAACAATGAATTCGTCGTGGAATTTTCATGATGGAAGAAGGATAACCTTTTTATTCACCACAGAACATCATAAAAGACAGATAACATTGCATTCATCATGGAACAACATCGTGGAAGAAAGATATTGGATTCACCGGGAGAACCGTTATCTTGGAAGAAAGGTCAGTCAAGGTAGAACTTTTTGTTACCCTTTTTATTTCTAATGAACACCTCCATGAGACAATCAAGGATTTGCAATCTCTTTCCTTTCTCCTCGAATCCAACAATAGGAATTTTGGCTTATTTATCATGATGATGTATGGAAAAAGATATGAGAGCTATCGGTTTCACTTCAACCATCAGGTTTGCCTATTTCATGTTTTGGTGACAAGGTGCAACTGAGCTCAGATTCGAATCCAGGTGACAGTTACAGCCATTGCTTTTAGAATCGAGAAGACTCGACGGTGAATGTGACAACGTAAATAAGACGCCTGAAATCGATTGTTAAGCTGCCTGGTAAAAGGTTTCTGTGTTTTTTCATACTAAACGCAAATATGCGACAATTACACATAAATGCGTCAATGGGTTGCTCTTGCATAGGTAAGGGAAATACTAATGTTAAACAATCAAACAAACAGCAACAGTAAGAAAAAACAATTCTGGTTTTGAACTGGGTGCTCTGGTTCAAACCGCAAAATGTTGTCTCCAATGCCACTCTATACCTTTATTCTTTTTAGACAGGTAAATTAAAATTTAAAACCTTGACAAATAAAAATTAATCAGTATACTTGACACTCAAAATGATATGAAAACGAATCACTTTTTAGCGAAATCTATAGTAAATCCTAAAATAATAGATGAAAAAATATTTATAATCGCATTTTAAGAAAACTCAAATTTCCAGTTTGACAATAACCAATTAATTTATTTGTCACGAACAAAAAATAGCTAATGACAATCTATTAAGAATTTTTTTTTTTTTTTTACAAATATGACACGTACGATAATTTGAATAGAAAATGCATTTTTTCAAAATCACATTTTAACTGTGAAAAAGGGTTGTCTTTTCAACTTTAACTAACAGCCGTTAAAAGTTCGAATAAAATAAGAAAATTCGCTGAAAAGCCGAGCTGTCATTTAGAAAAAAGGCCAGACAGTTTCTTTCAATTAGTTAAAGTCTTAAACCTCCGGGAGACAGAATCAAGATTAAAGGGAGAAGCTCCTTTTATTTATTTTTTTTTATTAGGCATCTCACAAGATTCCGGTTTAGTTTTTCTATTAGTTAAACTGAAGTTTTATTTCTTCGTAATAGCATATTATTTGATAACAATATGGGAAAAAGAGCAAAATGTAAAATATTAAATTTATAAACCTAAAGAATCGTTAAATTTTTTAATAATCTTTACTACTGTGCCCAAAAAGTAATATCAATTATTTTTTTTTTTTTTCAAAAACTCTTTATTTATTCTTCCAAATTTATTTCATCGCTTTCAAAGTAATCCCCCCTCCGGTCACAATGCACTTATGCCAAATTTTTTCCAGTCCTCAATGCATGCTAAAAAGTCCTCGGCAGGGGATGACCTTCAAAGCGCGTGGCGATTCACGTTGAATCTCTTCAATCGACTCAAAACGATGTCCCCGGAGTGGTCTTTTGAGTTCCGGGAATAGCCAGAAGTCGCACGGTGTGAAAATGGTTCCTGTGGAACGATACGGGTTTCATTTTTGGCGAAAAAGACCCAGAGTTGAGCTGGCGCATTCAGTGTTTTCAGTACTAATCCAGATTTGACGTTGTTTATACCACTTGTAAATATTTCTTTTCCGATATAGGAATGCTCACCGAATGCCTTCTGCAACATTCTATACGTTTCCGCAAACAAAATACAATGCAAGTTCTTCGCTCAATTAATTAATGCTCCTTGCATAGATAAATGGAACACTGATGATAATGAATGAAGTGGTATATGGGGATGTGAAGCAACAAGGACTATAATCCCCTAATCACTATACATATGAACAGTTAGTTTTTCCTTATTTTTAATATGTCACTCTCCACAACGCTCTACGATCGTGTTAGACCGGGACATACGGTTTAAAGTGGATTCCGAACCACTACAAACATACATGGCCCCGCCGGGACTCGAACCCGAAACCTGTGGTAGCGAGCACAAGAGCGCTAGCCACTGGCCATTCAGGCCCCTATGGAACACTAACATTAAACAAGTAAACAAACAGCAACAGTAAAAAACTATCTGGTTCCGAACTGGGCTGCTCTGGCTCAAACCGCAAAATGTTGTCTCCAAAGCCACTCGGGACCTTTCTTATTTTTAAACAGGTAAATTATAAATTTAAAACCTTGACAAATAAAAATTAATCAGTACTCGACACTCAAAATGACATGAAAACGAATCACTCTTAGCATAATCAATAGTAAATAAAATAATAGATAAAAATATTTATAATAGCCTTGCAACAAACTTGTTTGAGAATAACCAATTAATTTCTTTGTCACGAACAAAAATAGTTAATGATAATCAATTAAGAGATTTTTTTTTTTACAAATATGACACTTACGATAATTTGAATAGAAAATGCATTTTTCAAACCACATTTTAACTAAGAAAAAAGGTTGTCTTTTCAACTTTAACTAACAAGCATTCAAAGTTCGAATAAAATAAGAAAATACGTTGAAAAATCGAGCTGTCATTTAGTAAAAAGCCAGACAGTTTCTTTCAATTAGTTAAAGTCTTAAACTTCTGAGACAGAATCTAGATTAAAGGAGAAACTGCTTTTATTTATTTTTTTATTAGACGTCTCACAAGATTCCGGTTTATTTTTTTTTATTAGTTAAACTGAAGTTTTATTTCTTCGTAATAGCATATTAATTTAATAATAATACGTGAAAAAGAACAAAATGTAAAATATTAAATTTAAAAACCTAAAAAGTTGTGAAATTCTTAATAGCATTATATAAAAACATATTTTTAATTAGATGATATAAAAAATAAAGCTTTATATATACTTATTTGACAACTACACAATAAATAAAATCTACGTTATAATATGTAGAAAAATTCATACTTTGTATAATTTTTTATTAATTTGAAAAGGTTTAAAAGTAAGTTAAAGGTGAAAAATTAAATAATATTTTAAAATATGCTTTAAAATTAAATAAGTGCCCATACACTTCAAGTTAAATTGGCATAACTTATGCAATTGACAATAACTTAATATCGTGTAACTAGAACTTGTGAGCCAATGACGGCTTGTAATTTTCCTAGGCATTGAAGTAAAAAGACTTTGGCTTAAATTTAGACCACGCTTGCAACAATTCAATTTCTTCATATTGATGAATTTCTGATTTATTTCTCTTCAAATTCATCCCATACGTGTTCGACAAGATTCAAATCTGGTGATTGTAGAGGGGAATGGAGCTATACAAGTGCGTTCTTTTAAAATCTTCATCGTGTGTTTTGCATCACTGCCATACAGAAATAATTACTGGTTTCCAATTTGTAAACCCGCAAAGGATGTCTGCACATTATCTGGTGATTGTAGAGGGGTATGGAGCTGTACAAGTACGTTCTTTTTTAAAATCTTCACCGTGTGTTTTTGCATCACTGCCATACAGAAATAATTACTGGTTTCCAAGTTGTAAACCCGCAACGGATGCCTGCACATTATCTGGTGATTGTAGAGGGGTATGGAGCTGTACAAGTACGTTCTTTTAAAATCTTCACCGTGTGTTTTGCATCACTGCCATACAGAAATAATTACTGGTTTCCACGTTGTAAACCCGCAACGGATGCCTGCACATTATCTTGAAACATCTTCAGATATTTGAAACGATCCATCGTACTTTCAATGAATGTTACTTTCCTACCAACGGCAGACGGCATTGACCCCTATCAAAATCTGACTCCTTCTACACTAGGATTCACTGTTATGATGACATCGAGGAGTTTCAATTCTTTGCTTCTGTACTTGCCAGATTTTGCCACGCCCAATATTTTCAAAAACATATTTGCCTCTCATCAATAAAAAGGACAGTTTTCCCATACATGAAAATCTCTATGGATATATTCATTAACAAAGTTCAGCCTTTTTCTTTGATTTGGTCCGGATATGAATGATCTCCTTCGCAGAACTCTGACATGCAGTACATCAGATCGGAGGATTCTTTGAACTGTTTCCGCATTAACATAGTTGTCACCATAACATATTCCGTTAATTGAGGAGTGGACAAATTTGGGTCATCCAAAATCCTTGACTACGAAGTTTGTTACAAATATGTTCGGCTATTTAGTTATTTATCATAATAGTTTGAACAGCAGACCAACTTTAATAACAATTTTCGCAGTTTCAGCGAAATATTTTTTCATTTTTCTTTAAATTAATGATCTAATTCCGTATTCCAAATTCCACTTCATTATTATAATTTTTTTTTTGTCTTGAATTTTTGTCCATTTTAACTGGAACATACTCAAAATTCCTTTCCCAATAATAAAGTGCAATTTTTTTCAGTTCTGCCTTAAGTAAGGATGAGATCGTGTGGCTTTCTACAAAAGCATCTCCTGTTTTCGTGATGTCAATTTGAGTTTTTTTTTTTTATATTTAGGAAAGGTAATTTGGTTTTTATATCACTTATTTTTATAAAATATTGTTTAAATTATAAAATGCAACGTTTTCGTAGATTTAATTTTTTAAAATAATTACATTTTTTGAAAATCTTTTATTTTAATAGCTGCATGCTGACTTTTTTTGATTGTCTGTATTTGTCAGAAACAATTTTTTTCAGCTAATCTCGATCGAATTCAAGAGAATCATACGTACACGTTAGAGTACAAATGTACAGATATGGTATAACGTATATAGGTCAGAGACATATTTTAAAGATTTATAAAACACTAGGATAAAATATTGATGATTTTTTTGTAATTTTAGTGTAATTAACTTTTCTGTTACTTTTATCATTATTGAAACATAGTAATCAAATTAATGCATTTAAACACCTTCAAAACTAAAAGAACCAAAAGAAAATCGCGAATTAATCTTGCACAACATTAAAATTGTATGAAAGCTATTCGTGTCAACATATATATTTTCTTATGTTTCTATACTTAAGTTTCGCAATAGTGATATTTCTTACAAAAAAAAAAAACTAGATGTTCTCTTTAAAATAATTTTTAATATATTTTAATGATTTTATGCTGATAAAGTAAAGCAACTGCCAACTAGGCAGACGGATTTGACCGACGATGGGGCTGTTGAGCCAAAGAACAATTGCACAACTGAAGAAGAAGTTGAGAAAAGTTGTTGAGTTGAAGAAGACGAAAGAAAAGTAAACCTTTAAAGATCTAGAAACTTACAATGAAACATTTCTGGATCACCAATTGCTATCATTCATGATACAAAACGATTGAGATAAATGAAAGACTAATTTTGAACCATCAAAGTGTAACTGCCATTGCAAAGTTACCAAACAAGAATAGCAGATTCATATGGTGAAGTATAGAAATGTAAAATTTCTGAATTGAAAAAGAAAAAAATCGTAATATTAGTTTAAAATTTAATTAATTAGAAAATTAATTTTTTATTAATTTATTACCTTAAATCATTCAAAAGAGCTAATATTCATTACAGGATTATTCATTTAGCAATTAGTTGCACGCGCAAAGTTCGCGTTATAATCCATGCAGTGAATTCCCATTAAAGATTTTAATATAAAGAAGGCAATAGCGAAAGTTACGGTTAGGTTGGGGTTATTGGCCTCCCTACCTTTTAACAAGATAATTCATACGGGAATTTCCAAACTTTTATTTTCATACATCACAGGAACCCATTAACTTCTCGCCAGAGCAGCGTGTTTTGAAGCCAGTCGAGGGGAAAGTATTCAGGTAGGACGATCTGTCAGAAATTAATCTCTGATAACTGGTTAATTATTAGTCACTGCTCCTCGCTTTTAAGCTGATTTTTACTAATCTTTTACGTGCCTACAAGTGTTGCGAGGTATTATTAATTAAATATTTAATTAAAATCTGATTTCTGAGCACTTTTATGCCGTGGAATTCTTTCTTTTTTACTCAGTAATCGAAGTTTTGTTGTTCGAGAAAAGGGTAGAAGTTGATTCTGTTAAGATACTGAAATAAGCCTACAGTTTCCTGAATATTTTGGATGAATGATCTTATTGCAAGGAAATTTCAAAAAATATTTTTCCGTTCCCATCAAAAGAGTCTACCGTAGTAGAATGGCCATTCTTAGAGCTCATTATTGTAAAATATAACATCTGTGCAATTATTAAAAAATATATTTAAAATCACCTATTTATGTTTTTTTAAAGGCAAAAACATCATGGAATATTTACAAATATTCTGAATTATTTCTATACAAGCATTCAATAAATAAAAATTTAAGAATCAAAGCATATTTTGAAATTATATTTTATATTATGATCATAAGGAATGCACATTCTTATTATTTATGATTTCCGTAGGATTTAATACGAAAATTAAATTACTAAAAATAATACAAACTGTATAAAATGTATCTTAAATGTGTTTTTCGTTTACCATTTTAAAACGTTTCTTTTTTATACATAAATACAGGTGAATGCAATTTGTATTTCAATGTACAACAACTAAACATTTCTGGATCATGATAAAAAATAACATAAAACATTTCATTTATGGCTATCATTCATAATAGAAGATGATTGTGATAAATGAAAGGTTAATTTTGAACAACTAAATAATAACTGCTATTGCAAAGTTACCAAACAAGAATAGCAGATTCATGTGGTGAAGTATAGGAATGTAAAATTTCTGAAATGGAAAAAAAAAAATATGGAAATATTAGTTAAAAATTTAATTAATTAGAATTAACATTAATTTATTAAGCTAAATTATTCAAAAATCTAATATTCATTACAGGATTATTAATAAATACCGCGACAGCAAATTTGTGCACGCGTAAAGTTCGCGTTATAATCCATGTAGTGCTTCCTCATTAAAGATCTCAATATCAGAAGGCTACAGCGAAAGTTATGGTTACGGTTGGTGTTATTGGCCTCCTACCTTCTAACAAGATAATTCATACGGGAATTTCCAAACTTTTCTTTTCATACATCGCAGGAATCCATTACCTTCTCGCCAGAACAGCGTGTTTTGAAGGCAGTCGAAGGGAAAATATTCAGGTAGGTGGATCTGTCAGAAATTAATCTCTGATCACTGGTTAATTATTAGTCACTGCTCCTCGCTTTTAGCTGATTTTTGGGAATCTTTTACGTGCCTACAAGTGTTGGGAGGTATTATTAATTAAATATTTAATTAAAATGTGATTTCTGAGCATTCGTGAGCACTTTTATGTCGTGTAATTCTTTTTTACTGGGTAATCGAAGTTTTGTTGTTCGAGTAAAGGGTGGAATTTGATTTTGTTAAGATTCAGGAATAAGCCTACAATTGCCTGAATATTTTTAATGAATGATTTTAGTGTAAGGAATCTTCTAAAAATATTTTTCTGCTTCTGCCAGAAGGGACTACCGTAGTAGAGTGGCCATTCTCAGAGTTCCTTATTGTAAAAATACAACGTCTGTGCAATTATTAAAAAAAAAAAAAAAATGTTTAAAATCACTTATTTATGTTTTTTTTTAAAGGCAAAAACATTGTAGAATATTTATAAATATTATAATTATTTCTATACAAACATACAATAAATAAAAATTTAAATTTCCAAGTATATTTTGAAATATACTTTATATTATGGTTATAAAGAATGCACATTCTTATTATTTATGATTTCCGTATAATTTAATACGAAGATTAAATTACTAAAAATAATAGAAAATGTATCAAATGTATTTTCCATTTACCATTTTAAAACGTTTCTTTTTTATGCATAAATTCATGTGAAGGCAATTTGTATTTCAATGTACAACAAAGAACAATTTCTAGATCATGATAAAAACATAGCATAGAACATTTCATTTATCGCTATCATTCATAATAGAAAATGATCGAGATAAATGAAAGGCTAATTTTGAACCATAAAATTGCTACTACCACTGTAAAGTTATCAAACAAGAACAGCAGATTCATGTGGTGAAGTATAGAAGTGTAAAATGTATGAATTGGAAAACAAAATCGTAATATTGGTTAAAAATTTAATTAATCAGAATTAATATAACTTATTACCTAAGTTATTCAAAAGAGCTAATATTCATTAGAGGATTATTAATAAATACCACGGAGTTCGTGTTCGTATTCCATGCAATATTTCCCCATTAAAGATCTTAATATCAGAAGGCATCAATGAAAGTTACGGTTTCGGTCGGGGTTATTGGCCCCCTACCTTTTAACAAGATAATTCATACGGGAATTTCCAAACTTTTCTTTTCATACATCACGGGAACCCATTAACTTCTCGACAGTACAGCGTGTTTTGAAGCCAGTCGAGGGGAAGATATTTAGGTAGGAGGATCTGCCAGAAATTAATCTCTGATAACTTGTTAATTATCAGTCACCGCTCCTCGCTTTTAAGCTGATTTTTACGAATCTTTTACGTGCCTACAAGTGTTGCGAGGTATTATTAATTAAATATTTAATTAAAATCTGATTTCTGAGCATTCGCGAGCACTTGTATGGCGTGGAATTCTTTTTTTTACTGGGTAATCGAAGTTTTGTTGTTCGAGGAAAGGGTAGAATTTGGTTTTCTTAAGATTCTGGAATAGACCTACAGTTTCCTGAATATTTTGGATGAATGATTTTAGTGCAAGGAAACTTCTAAAAATATTTTTACGTTTCCATCAAAAATGACTACAGTAGTAACATATGAAAAGTTTGTAAAATATTATAACATTAGCATTAATAATATTATTGTAAAATGTATCTATATTGTATATCTTTGCAATTATTTAAAAAATATTTAAAAATCACTTTGTTTTTCAATTCCTACTATTAGTTCACACTCTCCCTATATATATCTTGTTCAAATTTTCAATCATTCATAAAATACTTTTTTATTCATCCACTCAGGTTCAAATACATTTTTTTGAACTTGTAGTGAATGATACTGGATGTTAATACAGTCATTTCAAATATTAATTCATTCATTAAATTTAATGAATTAATTTTAGTTTTTTTAGATTTAAGTTGCATGTATCTACCAAGAGATGGCGCCAGATAAATTTAAAAAATGAATGGAAATTATTTATAAAGGACTTTCTGCAATAGATTGAAAAAAAGAAGGAATTGACTTAAATTTTTTATTTATATTACTTGTTTTAAAGGCAAAAGCATTGTATAACATTTACTAATATTATGCATTATTTAATTACAAACATTCAATAAATAAAAATAAAAAATTTATAGATTATTATTGAAATATAATTTTAATGATAGAAAATAAATTAAAATTCGCCAGGAAATTTCCATTTAAACGTATATTTTTTCAAATACATTAATAAATTTAATAATTAAGGTATTTTTAAATATTTTTTCTCTTGACTAAAATATATAATGTAAATCGTTTTCATATGTATTTTTACAATTACTAAATACGAAAAACTATTAAAAATATGGAAAAGCTTGTAATAAGTTTGCATTGCCTGTAAAATCGTGAAAAAAATTGTTATTCACTATATTATAAAAATATCCACCTGGTTTAGTAGACACGGGTATATGCCAACGTTTAATAAACATTGCCAATTCAGGAATCAGGATTTAGTCCTGATATTCATAAATACACAAAGCAAATTCTATTACCTTGAGAATATTAGAATAACTATACTACAATTTTCTGTGACAGTTTTCTATTAATCTCATAATAGATAGTTTTGATTTTGAATACAGTTGTGTTTTCAGAACAATGTTTTTAACTAAAATCTAAAATATACATTGTTAGAATTAGTTAAAAAAAAAGTTTTTATACCGTTTTATTATATAAATGCAAAATATAAAATTCATTCTGGTATAAATTATTTGTGATAAATTATCTAGTATAAATTATTTCAAGTATTCTGACAAATAGAATCCTCTGATTCATCGCCAAAGTTTTCGACATCATCTTTCTATAGATATAAGAATCGATTTCTTTGAAATTGGTGTAAGTTCATTTTATATTATATGGAGATATTTAAGGGTTTGTATTTGAATGGTTTGAAAAATATTGGTATATATTAATGCACTCATTTAGTATTTTAAAAATATTAATTTGATTTATGTTTACAATCTGATTTTTTTAAAGTGTCAGTTAAAAGAAATTTATAGTTTTGATGAGCTCAAATAAACTTACACCGCTTTCAAAATCAATAAAATGTGAAAATCATACATTTACAAAATATTAATTATGGAATTTCAATTCAATCAAATAAAGTATTGTATGAAATTTTTATAATATATTTAAAAATAAAGCAAAATGAAAAGGCTTTTATTTCAATATTTCTTCAAGTAATGCAATTTTAATTACTTTAATTACAACTTTATAATTAATAGATGCCATTTTTAATTTTTATCATTGTGAGAAAGTTATTGAAAATAATCATGATGTATTGGTAGAATGTAAGATGATAGATCCCTCCTATAGTTGAATTTTTCGGTTGTGATGGGCCTGGCACGATGCTATGAATTTGTTAGTATTATATATTCAAATTTTTGTAGTCTTTCTCATCTGGGGGATAAATCTAATATTTTAAACTCCGCATTGTCATCAAATGAAGTTTTATACAGTATTGTATAGGGCGAATAAACAGAACACATTACTAATAACGTTTTCAACTCTATCTATGGAGTCGTCCTCTGACAATGATTCAGAAGCAAACAACATAATGCCAATAAGCGCACGAAAATTTTTATGTCATCAACAATGTTGCCACACGTATAAAAATGAAGTAGAGAAATTATCCAGTATAAGATTTGAACTAAATATTATATCTGTGCGGAAAGTGGACTACCCCACTTTGAAAGTAAATATATTGTAATTTCATTAACTATTAACTATTAAATTTATATTGACAAACTGATGAAAATTTTGAAGGATTTAGCAGTAGCTCATAGCAGATTGCATTCATTGCTACCATTAACTAATTTTGGTCAAAAATGGATTCACATCACTTTCAAAGAAAACACGGCTCATATAGCTGCCATCACCACTAAAAATGTTTTCACTTTGACTCAATTTCAGAGAAATAACGGAAGGTAAATGTAAGCAGCCATAAGCCATAAATGACGCGCAGCTCCAAGCGAAATGTTTGGGCTATCAAGGACATCAAGCCAAATATCTGTAAAACAATATGGAAATTAAGTTAAAATCAGCTAAATAAAATAGCTGTTGCCAAACATAAGCTTTCACGCAAAAATTTGTGTTTGCCTTAGAATAACGCAAGGTAATAACAACATAATATAATTTACAAATATACACTTTTAAATTGTGGCAATGTTATCAACATACTTTTTCTTCTTCATTGCCGCAACAGCTCTTTGGCGAGCCAAGACCGTCTGCCTACTGTTAGATTTCGAGAAAGGAGATGTTTTCTTTTTACGGTGTAGGGTTGCTAGCCCTACACCAACGTTCTACAATCATATTATACCGGAACCTATGGTTTAAAGTGGATTCAAGGCCACTACAAACATCCATGGTACCATCGGGAATCGAACCCAAAATTTGTGGCACGGAGCCAGAGCGCTAGTCACTCGGTCATCAGACCCCCTTATCAATATACAGCAATATTAAATAGTTGTTTCGTACGATTATGTATAATTTTACAACTCATGCAGATCGAAGCAGCTTAAATTAAATGTGGGACAATATGAATATTAACAAACAATTAATAAATAATTTAAATAATACTTGCACTAACAGAATGATAGTGAAAAATAATAATTTTTGATATGTTTTACTAATATCCAATGTCACAATGTATATTGAAATAAATTTTTATATTTTCCATAATATAATTTCTATATAATTTTATTACGAAGATTAAATTACTGGAAGTAATACAAGAGTTTGTTACCAAAGACAGAATAACGTATAATATATAAAGATTTTATTACCATAAAAATTCATTAAGATAATGAAGGTTTCCCATATCTAAATAAATTTTCCTCTCAACTAAATATAACATGGGTTGTCTTTTTTTTTCTCTTTCCTTTCGCTAGTAGGATGAAGGTTATTAACCTCTTTCTTAGAATAATATTTTTAATAAAAGTAGAATAAATCCAAAATAATTCGGTTACATTAATTCAATAAGTGAAAAAAAAAATAATACAGTTTTTCTACTCCCTTTAAATAACACAATACGTTATTGAGCAGAGGATAATTCAATCATTAAGGATAAAATAATGGCAATTGTTCTATTAAATTACGTTGTTCACTTTACATGAAATCCGTATTTGATGGAAAAAAAAAAAACTATCTGGAAGAGAAGTGGAGGTGGTAAAAGTATAACAAGTAATATAATAAATTTTTTTAAAGTCAATTCCAACTTTTTATTCACTATATTGCAGAAAGCCTTTTATAAAGAATTTTCATTCATTTTTTAAGTTTATCTGGCGCCATCTATGGGTAGATAATGCAACTGAAATCTAAAAAACTATAAAATTAATGAATTAAATTTAATTACTGAATTAATAATTGACAAAACTGTATTAAAATCAAGTGTCATGCACTACAAGTTCAAAAAAATGCATTTGAACTTGATTGGATGGATAAAAAGCATTTTATGAAGGATTGAAAATTTGAACGAGATATATATAGGGAGAGTGTGAGCTAATAGAAGGAAATGAAAAACTATATGGAAGAGAAGTGGGGTGGGAAACAAGAATAAAAAGGATGGTTGCCAGTTATTGGGATGAGTTGTAAAACAGACAAGAAAGGTGTTGGACAGCTGGTTTTTGTAGTTCGAGTGGTACTACGGTCGTCTTGCGTACACGAGGACTAAGCAGATCGGAACCTACTGTTTAAAGTGGACTCGAACCACTATAAACATCCACGATACCTGACAGGATTCGAACCAAAGGCCAGAACTTTAGCCAATTGTCCACCAGGCCACGTAGTTGGAGTGGAGAAGGCTTGCAGAAGTTGGAGAATGTCGCCAAGACCCATAAGAATGGGTTTATTTTGTTCGGTTTGTTGCTATGCGGTCATCTTTTGCACACTTTTTGGTTAATTAGACCGGGACCTATAGTTTAACGTGGATTCCGAACAACTAACAAACATCCATGCCACCGCCACGATTTGAACCTGAAGACTGTGGTATCAAAGTCCTGAGCGCTAGTCAGTTGGCCATCAGACCGCCCAGAAGAATGAAAGATGTATGTACCCTGACATAACCCCCTGTATCTATATATATACCTTGTTATATTTAGGGCTGACGATTCATGTGTAAATAATTCATTGTTTTTGTTTATATTGATTGTGTAAATAAGTTAATATTTGTTGTAGATAAACCATTGAATAAACGTTGTGGTATTTTAAATTGTTTCAAGTTGCTCATATAAAGGAATTCATTACTTATGAAAAACAATACATTTTATTAGAAATCAGTATCATATATCATATAATTATTATCATTATAACATCAGTATCATATAATTTATTTTTATCATATATCAAAACTTTCGGACTACATGTCCCGTTGATAGATCCAAGGAAAAAAACCTATGATATATCATGAAATTTAATAATATTTTTCGCTAGAGCGAAATATTATTTGAGAAAATGTAAATCAAATATTTTCCGTTCATTTTATATCAGCATATAAATTAGTTTGTTGAAATTTTGTTTGTGGAACAGCATTTCGGTGTCGTTAGGGGAATCACGTCTTCCAATAGAGCTTTTATGGGTAATTCTCGCATAGAGAAACAAGTAGAAAATTTTCCTTTACATTCCTATGTAGACATGAGATATTCTGTCAGAATACTGAATTTATTCGTTTCAAAACTAATTTTTTTTTATGCACTCAGAGTTTGAATTATCTTCCTCCTAAATAATATAGTATACTTCACTCGTAGACTAATTCATAAGTAGGGGAAAAATGAAACATAAAATTAGATTTAAAGTATTTGTAACATGTACAGCGACAAATTTTTTTTATATAACTACTCTATAGATAATAAAAAATGTATGCATATTTGTGTTTATGTTTTAGAATAATTTTTAAATTATAACACTTAGAGATTCAAAAAATTTTTTAATGTGGTGCATAACTAAAAATCCTAAAATAATTGCCGTTAGTTATTATTATCAGTTTTTTGATTAAATAAAGTTTCATATAGATATTTTTAAGAACATAATAATAAACTTCAAAATATTTTAAGATTAATAATTTTTATTGTTCAATTGAAATTTCATATAGAATATTCCTGGCGACATTTAGTAGCGAGATAATGTTGTGTGATGACACCATAAGGCATACCCGCTTCCGTCTATTGTTTTTTCAATTCCTACTATTAGTTCACATTCTGCCTATGTATATCTTGTTCCAATTTTCAATCGTTCATAAAATACTTTTTAGACATCCACTCAAGTTCAAATAAATTTTTTAGAACTTGCAGTGGATGACACTGAATGTTAATACAGTTTTTGCAAATATTAATTTGTTAATTAAATTTAATTAATTAATTTTAGTTTTATATGGGAGAAATAAAATTTATATAAGATATTTAGCAGAATATAAATTTAGGCAAAAAATACCGTCAGTGGCGAAGCGTGTAGATCGCTGGAAAAAAATTTCTTTTCAGATTCTTTTTCATTGTAGGTTCTAGTCTGAGTCAAGGAGAGAACAAAATGAAAATTAAACATGTGAATAAATTAGTGAGAGAGATGGAAAGTGTGTTTGGGAGAGAGAGAGAAACTGAGAGAGAGAGAAGAATGTTTTCTAACTTAAAAAAAATGAATGAAAATTATTTATAAAGGACTTTTTGCAATACAGGGAAAAAAAAGTAGGAATTGATTTAAAATTTTTTATTATTATTTGTTTAAATTTTGTTTAGAAATTATCTTGAAATTAAATTGATAGAAATTTTAAAGTTTATGTGGTTTTATTTTATCATTTTTACAAATTCTTTGTAATAGTAATTGAACAGTTAATTTTTTTTATATTTTAAATTCTTTTTATTTATACTTAGCAATTTAGAGTTTTTGCTTTACAACTTTTTAAACGATAATTGTTAATCTTTATAAGTTGTTTCTCTTTCTCAATTGAGATCATCTCTAAGTTTCTTTGTACATTTTAATAAAGCAAAATTTACGAAAATTAAGAAAAAAGTTTTCGTTAATGTAGATTGGCAACTCTGCGTCATATTTCCAAATAGTCTGCAAGAAACAATAACATTCTCAACGAATAAGATTTATTAGTAAAAAAAAAGACAATTAATTATTCTATTGTAAGAATCAGTACGAATCGGACATCATTAGAGTACATATGTTGCATTATACATGGATTTCTAGATTGGTTCTATTAACCTGATTAAGTAGTCTTTGAATTCTTAAATTGCTCATTAAACAAACTGATGGGATACTAATGCATGTTTAATTCTTGAATCGGTAAGTTAATTAAGAAACCTTTTAGGCTCAGAATTACCTGATTTCTACTACACAATGCCTTTCCATCGAGATCGTTAGATAAACAAATTGGATTGCGAACGACACAAACTTAACTCGTAACAATTAATCATTCGCCCCAAATCACCTGTTACTTTCTCGTTCAGAGTGAACGAGCCAACCCTCTTACAGCAAGCGATTGTTTTAAATTACAATTACTTGTTGAAGCAGACATTTAGTTTCTAGTGAAGTAAATTGAAAACTATTAATGAAGACTTTTAGTTCGGACATCAATCTGAGTACATTAATTCAATTCCATTAGCTCACACACTCCCTATATATATATATATCTTGTTCAAATTTTCAATCGTTCATAAAATACTTTTTATTTATCCACTCAAGTTCAAATACATTTTTTAACTTGGGGGGGATGACGCTTGATGTTACTTCAGTTTTTTCAAATACTAAATCAGTAAAAAAAATTTAATTAATTAATTTTAGTTTTTTTTAGATTTAAGTTGCATATATCTACCAATAGATGGCGCCAGATAAACTTAAAAACATGAATGAAAATTATTTATAAAGGACTTTCTGAAATTGACTTTTAATTTTTTTATTTTATATTACTTGTTTAATGATATATTTAATTTGCAAATCGACTGACAGTCTGGTCCTTCACATTTAATAGTGTTTCACATAACTAATTAGTGATATTTAAAAAAATACATTTTTATTTTAATAAAACTCAATGAATTAATTCTTAAAATTTAATTTCAAAGAGGAATTTTTCATCCGGCTTGTTACCCAGTGGTAAGGTGCGCACGATGGTATTATTGTAACAGTGGTAACCTACCCTGCTGTTTGAATCAACTGACGCCATTCATTGCAGCCACTGCTTTCAGAAAAAGGAGTCTGGATAGAGATTGTTCCAACGTATGTAAAACGTCTCGGATCAATAATCTGATCTAATAAGTGGATGGCGTTTTCTGCCATTTTTGCCATAGGACACTCAAATGCTGGACAGTTACCCTAAAGGTTTTCCAGGAAGGCAGAGCTGCTCAGAACATGAGTCTTACTGATGTTCAAAAAAAAAAAAAAATGTCTATACACTTTATGTGACGGGTCAATACATTATAATCAGCTCTCCAGGAACACATCCTTCTTTTATTGAAGAGCTGTTCGGAACGAGTCCTACCGAGGTTAAAAAAAAAATATCTAAACATTTTGTGTGACGAATGAATATATTATAATCAGCCAATTTTTTATAGTACATATGTTCTTTCACATTTCGTTAATGAAAACTCATAGCTGAATAAGAACGACCGCTTCATTATGAATGGATGTAGGTTCGATCTTTGGCGGTGGCCTTAAAGGAAACGATGGAGCAGACAACATGCAGATATATCTGTCTGTATGAACCGGCATCTGTTTCGAGTAAGAGTAGGTCCCTTAACGGAAACGTTGGTTGCGGAATGACTGCCGCTGTTTCCCTATGTAATCCTCTTAAACTGCTGCTTTTATATTTTTTTACTGCTGCTGTGTAGAACTCACCTAAAACACTCCCAGTTATCATCAAGTACTAGAGAGAAATCGTTACATTAACTGAACGAAGAAGTGGCGAAAGATGTGCTAATTAAAAGCGGAACCCCAATCGAACTCCACGTCGAAGAATCTAATATCATCTCCAAATAGAAGTTTCACCCAGAGCAAGAAATAAGAAATAATACACTGTGCTGTTCATCCTCTGTGAAATGCTATCTTCAAGAAATAATTTGAGTCTTTGGTTTAATGATTTTTGTGGTGGACACTTACTACGCTAAATAGTCTTAAAGGGAAAAACTGTATTAACTTCTCGCCTATAGACATTCGCCTTGGTGGGAAGAAAGTTGGACGCCTATAGGTATTGGGGCGAAAGTGACCAGAGCATGTAGTTTGTGAAAGGGTGTGATTAGGGCCTTGAAGCAGCCACGCCATGAGAAGAGGTGTGTACACCTTTATTTTCCACAATTTATGCAGGTTGGGTTTTACAAGTAGTCCAACAGGGGGCATTCCTTGGAGAAATTTGGGCCTCCGCATTTCAAGCATCTTGGCTTAATATCGAAATTACTATTTCCTTTGGGGAGAGTAATTGCAAGAAAACTATTGGGTGGAAATAAAGCCTGTGGTTAAATTGTTCTGCCTTTTATATATATTCTTATTAGCCTTTATATATATATATATATATATATAGATTGACACATGTCAAGTTCCCAATCAATCTCAAGCCACCGTAGATCAGAACAGCAAGCAGATGAAGCTGGAGTTTCGGATTTACCTATTTTTAGAGGTAGTTTTAATTTTTATTTCATTTTAATTTTTATTTCATTTTATTTTTTACTTTAATTCATGTAAATTTTCAGCTTCCTTGGAAGGTCTTTTTTTGGCTTAGAATTTAGGTTTTTTTTTTTTTTTTAAGATTCATGTTTTTTTTTTTTTTTTTACTATTACAAACCTCTGCCAATACCACAAAAATTATTTGCGGAATATGCTTTAATTAATGAATTTGGTTTTTATATAATTGGGAATTATTTTTTTTTTATTTATGTTTATTACAAAACATTGTATTTTTATAAGAATTTTTGTAAATTTTTACATCGTTTAAAAGACATATTTCACATTAGTGGTTTACTGATTCTAAATTATATAGCTTCACTTCTTCAATTAATTGTACTTTTTAATTCATGAATTTTATTTTGAAAGTAGTCTTAAAATTTAAAATTTATGAAAACATTGCTTTACAAAATTCGCAAATAAAAGCATGAAAAAATTACTCTATAAAAAAGAGAGAGAGAGAGAGAGAAGAAAGAATGAAAATACTAGTGACCCTATTTAAAGCCATTCGCAAGTGTTTTCTCAATTTTTCTTGAAAAAAGCACTTAACGATAACTGCGCTCATAAATTATCATCTTGATAATGCTTCCAGATGCGGTTGATGCAACCTTTCTTTCTTTTTACTTGTTTGGAATAAAGAGTCTTAAATCGAGTTCTGTTTGTAATACGCTAAAAACACTTAACAGTTCATATTATGAAATAATGGGCTATTTGAAAAATAAAAATCATTGCCACATAAATCTATAAAAAATACTTCCCGTTTTTATGAAAATTATTTAAAAATAATTTCTAAAACGATAAAAACAGATTTATAAAAAACTATTTTTATACATATTTATTTAAATTAAATTAACTCTTGAAAAACAAACATTACAACTGAAAACATTGGTAAAAAATTAAATTTGTTTAATATTTTAAATATAATATTTGTAGTGTTTAATGAAAAACTGTTTTAGGATTTAAGCTTAATATGGTATATACTTATATGGTATATATAATGATACTATTCAATATAATATAATATATTATAATTTAGAATTCAAGCTTAATATGCACTTTAACTTTTATTTCTTTTAAACATTCAATTATGTTAGCATCTGAAACTTTTAAAACTCATTAATATACACAATACCCTACTATAATTTAGGATTTAAAATTAGTATGCATGTATTATTTCTTTTAAATATTCAATTAGCTATGTTAATACCTGAAACTTTTTAAAATTGATTGCAGTATAATATACAGTGTACCATATTATAATTTAGGATTCAAGTTTAGTATGAGGCTACTTTTATTTCTTTTAAACAGTCAATTAGTTATGTTAACACCCGAAACTTTTAAAACTCATTGTAGTATAATATACACAGAACGTCACTATAATTTAGAATTCAAGCTTAGTATGCACGTTATTTATATTTCTTTAAACATTAAATTAGTTACGTTAATACTAAAAACTTTTTAAACCTCACTGTAGTATAATATACACTGTACCATACTATAATTTAGGTTTCAAATTACTATTCACGATACTTTTATTGTTTTTAAACTTTCAATTAGTTAATATGCTAATACATGAAACATTTTAAAATTCATTGTAGTACTATACAATATACGTACACTGCACCATATTATAATTTAGGATTCAAGCTTAGTATAGACGTTAGTTTTATTTTCTTTTAAACATTCAATTAGTTACGTTATTATCTGAAACTTTCTAAAATTCATTGCAGTAAAATTCCAATGAAACTGTTACGATTAAATTTCTCATGCATGAAAAATTAATGTTTGGTGAAATTTTCTTAGCGTAGAAAGTGTCCCATTTGTAACTTGGTGGTTATACATGTAGTTTGTTGTGAAAATGGATGCCTTGACTGTTGTAGTCCCCAAATCCATTATTAAAGTCTGTGGAGAACACAACTTGCATTGATTCAAAATGATTTGTGGGAGTTTCTGTAGTTTGCTGCAAAGTTAACTTATAATAATCCAACCGGAAGGATTCTGTTCCCTTTTTACAGAAGTGTTGGCATTCAAGTTTCTTTAATAAAAGTTGAAATATTAAAGGTGTAATTTGGCTATGAAAAAGGCAAATGCATTTACAATTAAAAAACATTACATCGAATTTTTAAAATTTTTTCATAGAATAGAACACGTTAAAAATAGCCATCCCGTTTGAAACTTTAAATATATATTTCTGTTAGAGATCATGATATTCATAAATATTCAACAACAATAAATATTTCGTAAAAGTAATCTAAAATATATATTTCGAAATCTAATATAATAAATATCTATCTTTTTTTTTTGTTTTTTGGTTTAATATAATAATTATCTAATATAATAAATATTTCGCTATTTATTATATTAGATAGTCTTTAAATAAATTTTCGCTATTTATTATATTACATAAAAACAATAAATATTTCGCAAAAGTGTGAATTTGCAATTTAAAAGTGTGAGTCAGATTTAAAAAAAATGAAAAAATTTAAACTAATTGAAATTTTTTTTTTTTTGGTTTAGATTTTTTGAATGAAAGGATATTCTTAAATAAAAGTAATTAATTATAAAGGGTGTCGTGTAACTATAAAAAAGGCATATGCCTTTATAATTAAAAGGACTTTACATTGAAATTCTAGAATTCTTTTTCTTAGAATAGAACACTTTAAAAAAACCATCGCGTTTGAAATTTTTTTAAAATGCGTATTTTTGTTAGAGATCGTATGATAATTCAAGGGAAAAACGTAAACCAATGAAATATTTTTTTTTTTTTTGATATTTTTGAATAAATATTTCACAAAAATGTGAATTAGCAGTTTAAATAAATTGTAAAAATTTAAACTAATTGGAAACATTTTTTTAGTTTAGATTTTTAAATGAAAAGATATTCTTAAATAAAAATAATTACATGCCTGAAAATATTTATTATTTCTTAATTCACGAAAAAAATTCAACTAGAATTTCAATAAGAATAAAAGAATTCATCTGTAAAACATTTTTATTAATATTTTACTGAAAAGCATGATGTTTATAAAATTCCAATTAATTTCGTTCATCTTTATGATTAAATGCGTCTCAAAATAAATTAAGATAGCATCACTTTCTTTTGCATTTGCTTCTAATTCACAAATTTATTATTATTATTATCAAGTCGTTAATTTTTCATTCAAAACCATTTTTTTTGTATTTCAATAAAAATGGCAAAATTATTGAGATTTATTTATATAAAAGTACTGAAGTATGAAAATAACAGGAATTACACAAAGATTAATTTGTTATAGATTAATGAGATATTGTTTAAAATAAAAAAATATATATTATTGAATTCTTCGAAAGAAAAACGAACTACAAATTTTTTTGTTTTTCTACAAACATGTTTGACATTTTAACAAAAAAAAAATTAATATTAATTATTTTTAACATATTTTTCTTGGATTGATATATGAAGAAAGAGTTTACTTTTTTTGTAGTATACAACATTTGTTTTTTATCAAACATGTAGTAAATTAAAAAGTCATATATTAATAATGTAGGGGGCAGGTTGTGTAACCAGATTGTAATTGCGTGTGATTGGGTTGAAATACTTGAAGCATAAGTTTTAGAACTCACAGCTTTATTTGCACACGTACGAACACCCACACATACAATAATTAACACATTTCAAGATAGATAATTATAGACTCGTGGAAGGATTACATTTCTAAGCCGAAAACCAAAACTCGGCTACGCGCAGGGTGCGCGAAATATACTTTCCTCTCCAGGTGAGAGTTTGTAGGCCAACTAATGCGCTGAGATGAGTTAAATACATTTCCTCTCTGCACGAGAGATTATAAACTCAACATTTCTCAGCGGGAGTGCAGGTTGCGCTATATTCCCTCTCGGGTGAGAGTCTCGAAACCGACTGACCATTTCTTCTGAACGCCACAGGGAGGCGTTTTTGTCAGTGTGTAGGAGGGAGTACGGTAACAATATAACTTTGTTTGAATTTCAGAAATAATATTTTTTGAAAAGAAATCAACATTCAGAAACAATTCATCTAAAAAAAGTAAAGATTTGGAAACCAAGTACTATGATTCATTGAACTATTTTATTTCAAAAAATCTTTATATATATATATATATATATATTATATATAATTGTAGAATAGTAACAGGTTCAGCGTTACTAAATGTGGTCTATGAATGCCTGCTTATTACAAATACTATAGGGAACTAATATTTTGCAGATGGAGTTTTTAGAATAGTAACGTAATGGAGAATATCCATAAAAAATCAAATTAGCCGATCTACTTGCCTTTATCACGCCATCTGTTATAATCATTCATCAACTCTGCTCGTTTTTCAAATCAGTGACTTTAAAGAACCTCACTAAAAGAAACTAATTCGTGTCCTTTTGGCCATTATTATTGTGCACAACCATTGTGTCACGTTTAGAGTAAAATAGTGTACATATGTATTTAATGTACACTATTTTACTCTAAGCGTGGCACAATGGCTTTTTCTTCTGAATTCACAATTTTAAATAAATTCTTTAAATGCTCATACATATGCATATGTATGAGAATTTAAAATCTCAAATTCTTTAATTTTGCTTGTTTATTTTTTTCTTAAGGAAAATTTATCACAACTTAAACTCTTTTTTTCTAGTAACTGGGCAACGCCAAGCTATATTTACTGTTTTAGAATAGAGTTAAACAATATTGGTGAAAGCATTTTATAATAAATATGCAAAGATTATTTTTTCTAAAGGCATTAGCTGTTATAAGCCATTGTGCCATTGCTGAATATATTGTTTGATTATGAAAAAATAAAAGATACTATTTTAATTAAAATTCTTTGTTCAGTATAAAATAATTCATACATGTTATTGTTTTAATACAGCTGGCAATACAGAGACAGTTAATCTTTATGCCATAAAGCAGGGCTGCACCGATGTTACTCATTTAGCACTACCCAAGGGGCACTTTGTAGCTTGAAGATATTATGCTACGGACGCGAGTAATACTACCCCCCACAACGCTACGATCACATTAGAACCATCACAAACATCCATGACACCGCCGGAATTCAATCCGAAACCTGTGGTACCGAACGGCAGAGCACTAGCCACTCGGGCATCCTTATATATATATATATATATTTATTTTTTTTTCTGCTAATCCAAATAGAAAATGACGTCAATTAACGATATGTGTCGATGGAGAGTTTTCCCCATGTATGGGGTAATGAACTCTGAACTTTGACCCCAGGAGAAGGGATACGACCTCTCAGAGTATGGTTTGCGGTAGACGAGAGAGGATAACTGCGATAAACATGAAGAGAATGGAAATGGCGACAAATGTCTAAGTAACAATAATTATTAATTATTGTAAATATAGCCATAAATAATAATGCATAATTAAAAATTTCTAAAATGAACATTCTGTTTTTTAAAGCCCTAGACGCCAACCACGACACCACAACCCTATATATAGAATGCACTTTTATAAATAATCTGACAATTTTTAAAATTCGTAATCGTTCCCAATTCTTATATCTTTTAACTAGAATAGTTGTTTAAATCTTCTTTTAATTACTTTATTTTAAAGCCACGCGATAAATCAAAATTTATGACAAACACTTCAGACTGAAGAAAAAGAAGCACATAAAAACAGAACAAAAGCTTACAAACAAGTGCAACGATTACAATTTATAAATAAATAAAAATCATTCGTAATCTTTAAAAGCATCACTTAACGCACTGCATTCATAAATTATCATCTTCATAATGCTTTCACATGCAGTTTATGTAATATTTCATTTTCGTTTATTGTAGTTTAAAACGGAATGTCTTGAATCGTATTTAATTTGAAGCATGCAGAAAAAGCAACAGACGTTATAAGTGGTTATGGGGCTATTTTCACAAAAATTATTGCTATGGAAGTTAGTAATAAATGCCGTTCGATCTTTACGGAAGATGCTTGAAAATATATATATATATATATATATATATAATATTTTAAACGATAAAATAATTTTATAAAACTGGATGATTATTAATGTTGAGTGCACAATTTAAATTTTTCCTGTAGAAAAACTACAAAAATGATCTAAAATTTGAATTACATGCATAATAAAAAATTACGAGCATAGGTTAATGTAACTTAATTTGTATTTATATTAGTTTCCTTTCTTTTAAAGAACAGAAAGAAAATTATATTGACGTTAGAAAAATACCATCACAAATGGTAAACCGGTTTTTAAAAATTAAACCATTTAATACTTCTTAGGTAATGCTTGTGTTGCCTAAAGGTTTAAGAAACATATTTTAATGCGCAAATGTCACTCGCAAATGTTTTTTTAAATTGGTAATTATTTAATTAGATATTTAAAATTTAAAAATATTTTTGAAACTAAATTTCAATGCAATTTAAACACATTTTTATAAGTTAATTAAGTATTAGTGCTTTATTTTTAATAAAATTGCTAGCGTTAACATATGAAGGAAAGACGTCCAGTCAACATAATTTACTAAAAAAATAGCATTTTATTATAATATTAAATTTTTTTGTTCTAATTGCAGCTGGCAAACACTTAGTCAGTTGTCTTGGATGTCTTAAGACAAGCGCTGCACCGACGTTA
This sequence comes from Caerostris extrusa, assembly GCA_021605095.1. Lineage (NCBI taxonomy): Eukaryota > Metazoa > Arthropoda > Arachnida > Araneae > Araneidae > Caerostris > Caerostris extrusa. The sequence continues at coordinate 10,297 of BPLR01017991.1, read as the reverse complement.
CTCACTTTAGCATTACCAAGGAGTGCGTGCAGCTTGAAGATAAGCTACGGACGCGGAGTAACAATACCCTCGAAACGCTGTACGATCCTATTAAACCAGGACCTACGGTTTAAAGTGGATTCCGAAAGACTACAAACATCCATGGCATCGCCGGGATTTGAACCCGAAACCTGTGATACGAGCGGTAGAGCGTTAGCCACTCGGCCATCATTACTTTATATATATGTAGTATTTGTTTTTTCTGCTAATCCAATTAGCAAATGACGTCACTTAACGATATGTGTCAATGGAGAGTTTTCCCTGTGTGTGGGAGTAATGAACTCTGAACTTTGACCCCAGGAGAAGGGGACAAGGCCTCTAAGAGTATGGTTGGCGATGGATGAGGTGGATAGCTGCGATACGCATCAATAGAACAGAAATGGCAACAAATATCTATGTAACGTAGAATAATTAATTATTCTAAATATAGCCGTAAATAATAATGCGTAACTAAAATTGCTAGGAAAATATTATATTTCTTCATTTGTTTTTCTTATACCCTAGACACCTACCACGACACTACAACCCTATATATAGAATGAATTACAAATTCGACAAATTTAATATATAATGCGACAATTTTTAAATTCTTAATCTTTCCCAATTTTTTACTTTTAACTAGAATAGATGTTTAAAGCTTGTTTCAATTGCTTTAATTTAAAGCCAAGATAAATCAAAATTTATGACACACACTTCAGACTGAAGAAAAAGAAGCACATAAAACCGAACAAATGCTTACAAAAGTGTACAACGATTACAATCTATAAATAAACAAAAATCATTCGTAATCTTTCAAAGCACCACTTAACAAGCACAACATTCATAAATTATCATCTTCATAATGCTTTCATATGCAAGTTACGTAACATTTCATTTTTCGTTTATTATAGTTAAAAACGGAATGTCTTGAATCATATTTTATTTGAAACATACAGAAAAAATGCAACAGATGTTGTAAGTGGCTATGAGGCTATTTCCACAAAAATTATTGCTACGAAAGTTAGTAATAAATGCCGTTTTGGATCTTTACGGAAGATGCTTGAAAAAAATATATAATATATAATATTTTAAATGATAAAAATAATTTCATAAAAATGGATGATTATTAACGTTCAGTGCGCAATTTAAATATTTCCAGTAGAAGAACTACAAAAATGATTACATGAATAATAAAAAATTGCGAGCATAGATTAATGCACATTAATTTGCATTTATATTAGTTTCGATTCTCGCTTTAAAGAACAAAAGGAAATTATATTGACGTTAGAAAAATAACATCAAAAAAATGGTAAACACGGTTTTTAAAAATGAAATCAATTAACACTCTTTAATTAATGCTTGTGGTGCCTAAAGTTTCAAGAAGCATATTTTAATACATAAATGTAACAGGGATTTTTTTTTAAATTGATAATTACTTAATTAGATATTTAAAATTAAAAAAATATTTTGGAAACTAAATTTCAATTTAATATAAACTCAATTTTATAAGTTTATTAAGTATCAGAGCTTTATTTTTAATAAAAATTGCTAACGTGAACACATCAAGAAAGTGTAAAGGTTTTTTTTTTCTTATCCCACTAGATCGACAGCAACATCTAGACCAACTCCAAGAAACCGTGTGTTCTCATGGAAGGAAGGGGGCGGGGAGTTTTTGATGGAGCACCTGTAGATAGAAGTCTGATATATCTTATATAGTGTTATAGGATATATCTTATATAGTGTTTCTTTTGGCAGTAACTGCTAAATACCGGTCCTCATTCGGCGTTGTAACCTCAGGGGCGACCTCTGTAACACCTACTCACATTACCATCATCTTGGAATCGTTGCCAAAGACTGAGATGACACTTGATTCCAAGTTCCTCGGATACTTCTAGCTGGGTACGTCCACATTCCAGTCGTCCGATAATTCCCACGTAAAAAAGCATCCAAATCGCTTCCTTTGTGCCATAACCGTGCGGTTATTGCACTGAAAGGCTTTTAAAAGCGCTTGTGAACAATTTTTACTTCTTGCCACCATTCCTTATATACCCCTCTCTCTTACACTCGTCATGGACGTACTATCCGCGCCATTTGGTGGTTTCCTGTAATTTGCATATTCTTCTTCAAGATGTGTGTGATAATTCTACAGGTGAAATTTTTTATTTTAGAGTTCAATTTATGTGTGATTCTGAATTATCCTTAATTTATAGACATGATGTATCTTTAATATATTATCTTATTGTTCAGCTAATATAATTTCCGGAGTTTATTTTATTTCTGGCGTGTTTTTTAAACGAAATAAAACACACGTTATTTCAAAACAAATAGAGTTTTTATTAAACTCTAATTGTTAAATGTCAAAAATAAACCAAACAAAAAACAAATTTTTATAAAACTGTAACAATAAACACATAAAAAGAAGTCTACCAGCCATTATTACAAAACTACTAGTTTATAATGTTGTCAAGATTATCAAATTGACTGTATTTATTAGTACAATATTTTGCGTCGGTGTTTACGCATATAAAAAAATTATAAATATTAAAAAAATTATAATTAATAAAGGAACGAAGAAAATCAAAAATATTAATTTATTTGAAGAAAAAATTGTAATTATATATTTAAGTGATGTTGTAGTTTTTTGAGCTTAAATGAAATAGACAGCGAAATTATTATACTTTTTTTTTTTTTTTAAAGTTTTCAATGAAGAATAATGTTGTAATTTAAAAGAAGGAGAAAAGAGTTTTGAAACTTAAAATTCAAGACATTCTAAGTTGAATGTTTTTAATAACTTGAATTAAGTTTATATAAACTAAAATTTAATCCTAACATGAAAGAAAAAGTTTGCAAATTGTACTTGCAAGTTAACTTAATTAATTAATTAAGTAATTTAAAAGCATTTACATTTATTTAAGAATATGCAATTATTTAATTACATAATTTGTACAAATTTACTTGCAATTTTAATTAAACTGGATGTCTTCTTACATAAATTCGTCAATATATGTGACATTATTTCTTCCAATTCAGTAATTCTACATTAATAATTTCAATTAATATCACAATAACAGCATTCTTGTTCCAAAACATTTAAAAGACTTCATATTAATTGTCAGAGCAAGAGATTAAGTGTTGGAAACTCTATAATCCATTTACAGCAAGTAATTTTGAACGTCTTTCAACCCCAACAACATTAATGTGCGCGTAAATATTTGAAATAAAGATTAAAAGATTATCCGGAAAATGTTCCTAGTAGCTTTGCAAGCAAAAGTAAATAATCTCTGGGCAAACCTTTACTATTTCTTTTTTTAATCGTCGAATAACCTACATAAAAGTTAAGAACAAGGATTAGGATGTACTCCATAAAATGGAACATAATTTAATGTTATGTAGAAAGAACAACTGATGTTCTGATTTAAGCCACTGAGCTGTACTGGAAAAAGAGTTTCGAACTTTCTGTTGCCATTGCCCTGCTAAAGGCAAATGAATAAATTTTATTTGGACAAAAACGGTATTTAGAAGTAATTTATTACTCTGTGCCATAATCTGGCCTGTCTTTGGAGTCTGGTTGCGGAAAATCTATTACTTAATTTAAATAAATTTCGTGGACCAACAAGGAATTGAATGTATAAAGATTCTTTGGTTTTGGATTCGGATGGTAACAAACAATCAATCAATTTGTACTTTTGGAGTCAGACTAGAAATTCCAATGAATGAACTAGTTTCACGGACAAAAAGTATGGAGTAAAGTTTTAAGTTAGAATTGGTGTTCTTGTTCAAAAAAATTTTAATTGCATTATAAAAGAAAAAAATGAATTTTAACGATTAAACAAATAATATAAAAAAATTTTTAAGTCAATTCCTACTTAGATCAACAAAGGAAAATTTTTATTTTTAGTTACTTTTTATTAAATAATTATTATTAATATAAATATGTATATATATATGACAGAATCACGATATTTATTTCCCAAATTTTGTATCCTGCTAAATATCTTATAGAAGAGAAATTTTTCTCCCATATTAAACTAAAATTAATTAAGGAATTAATATTTGAAAAAAAACTATAATAACATTAAGTGTCATCCACTACATGTTTAAAAAAATGTATTTGAACTTTTTGAGTGGGTGAATAAAATGTATTTTATTAACGATTGAAAATTTGAACAAGATATATATAGGAATATATATGGAGAGTGTGAACTAATAGTAGTAATTGAAATAAGAAAGCTTTTATTATTAAGATAAAGTAGATTTTTGAATGACAAATTTTTGATATTTTATGTGTTCTCATTAGTTCAAATCATGAAGTAGATTAGTAATATTTATTTTCAGTCCTTACAGGAAAATTAGTTAATTTTGAAATTGTATATCGGTGAATAATTAAGGTTTAGCTAAAGTAGTTGTTAACTGTTTTGACGATACAAGAAGAATAATGCCAGTCAGCCGGTATAGTCAGCATTATGTTTTCTGTAATTAAAGACAAATATTTTTAAATATTTTTTGACATTAGACTAGATGCCGTATAAACACAGATAAATATGTATTTTATTTTAAAGACGCGCCCCTGGGTCATGCAAAGTGAGTACGTCTCTGCAGCACTTGCCTTAAGGCAGCCAAAGACCAAGCTGTCTGTGTTTACCAGCTGCATTAGAAAAGAAAAAAAAAAATTAAAGGCTTTTATTTAATTAGGGGTAGAAAATAAAACGAGATAACAGTATTTTGTGATGTGTCCAAAATCTTGGTAGTTTTTCTTATGACACATAGAGTATAGTTAGCCTATGGTAGTATGTATAATGCTAATAACTTATGTCTTTACATTTATATAAAGAGATAACAGCCATACCACACCACACCATCAAATTTGGCTCAACAACCCATGGTGGTTCAATGCCTTCTACCAGATATCGAAACATGAGAAGTTTTTCTTTTTTACTGCTTGTTAGGCCTATATCCAACCTGGTTTGTGATGGGTGGTTTTGGGTGGCGGCCGACGGACAATTGCAGGACAACAACAATTTTTGAAGTAAGATTATTCAATGTAAACAGCATACAGTGTAAATAAGGTGCTTAATTACATGGTTATTGGCCTTAAAAGAAACACCTTGTTTCTTCATTTTGTTTGGAAATTAACCCCTAGACATCACAGCCCCATCCCATTAAAAACTGAAGCTTCTACCGAGATGATTTCTTTGTACACGTTTGAAAGTACAGTCTACATATGTATATGTATGTAGGAATTGTTTCTCTGCTAATTCAATTAGCAGATGGCATCATGTTTCTACGGTATGTATCGACGAAGAGTTTTCAACATGCGGGGTGTAATAAATTGGAACTTTGACACAACAGGAAAAAAAGGACAGGATTCCTCAGAGCAAAGTTGGCGATGGACGAGAACAGATAGCTTTTACGCAACAACAGATTGGGAATGGCGACAACTATGCAATCCAGAATAATTAATTATTGTCAATATAGCTGTAAATAATACTGTGCGATTAAAAATGCCTCTCGATAAAAGAACATTCTGTTTCTTCATTTGTTTTTTAAAAAGAAAAAAAAACCTAAACACCAACCACTACACCACAACTCTCACTCTCTATTATATTATATATATATATATAGATATAGAAGGCATTTTTATAAATAATCTGACAATTTTTAAAATTCTTAATCATTCCCAAATCTTTATATTTTTAACAACAATGGTTGTTTAAAGCTTGTTTCGATTGCTTTAGTCAGATTGCTTCGCTATGATAAATCAAAATTTATGACACACACTTCCGACTGAAAAAAAAAAGAAGCACACAAAAACGGAACAAATACTTTACAAGTACAACGATTACAATCTATAAATAAACAAAAAATCATTCTTAATCTTTGAAAGCACTACTTAACGAGTGAAGTATTCATAAATCATCATCTTCAAATGCTTTCAGATGCTGTTTATGTAGCATTTCATTTTTCGTTTTATTTTAGTTTAAAAACGGAATGTCTTGAATCGTATTTTATTTAAAGCACGCAAAAAAAAAAAAAAAACCGCAACAGACGTTGTAAGTGGTTATGGGGCTATTTCCACAAAATTATTGCTACGGAAGTAAGTAAAAATGCTTTTACTGAAGATGCTTGAAAAAAAAATTTATAATATTTTTAAACTATAAAATACTTTTATAAAAACTGGATGATTATTAACGTTGAGTGCAGAATTTAAATTTTTCCAGTGGAAAACTACAAAAATGATCTAAAATTTGAATTACATGCATAATAAAAAAAATTAGGAGCATAGGTTAATGTACCTTAATTAACATTTATATTAGTTTCGATCTTCTCTTAAAGAACAAAATGGAAATTATATTGACGTTAGAAAAATACCATCACGAATTGTAAACACTGGTTTTAAAAAATGAAATCATTTAATACTCTTTAAGTAATGCTTGTATTGCCTGGAAGTTTTAAGAAATACATTTTGATACGTAAATGCTACTTGGAGTTTTTTATTTAATTGATAATTACTTAATTAGATATTTAAAATTAAAAAAAAAAATATTTTGGAAAACCAAATTTAAATGCAATATAAACACACTTTTATAAGTTTATTAAGCATTTTATCTTTATTTTTAATAAAATTGCTAGTGTTACCGTATCAAGATAGTGTAATGGTTTATTTTTCTTATCCACTAATTAGTAGGCAGCAACATCTAGACCAAGTCCAAGAACCCGTGTGGTTTCATGTAAAGGGAAGGGGGCAACTTCTGTTGTGATGGAGCCCCCCGTAGGTAGAAGTCTGAAGCTGTCTCTGAAGAAGGAGGGAAGTGCTTTCCGGGAAGACTTTTAAGGGGAGCTACCCGGCATTTGAGTATCGTATGGGAGAAAATCCGAAAAACTCCCACCAGGTAGTCTGACGAATGAGGTAAGATGTTGAACTTCACAAACGCCATCGAGTTTCCCGTTTTTGAAACAGTGTCTCGCAATAATGCAGCTAACCGATTGAACTTCCGCCCTAACGATAACCAACGAACGCCACTGGGCCACGAATCGGGCATTAAAATCCGTATTTTTCAATTAAAAACAAACAATTAATTTTTTTTTTTTCATAACTACAAAAAAAGATGTAGAGTTTTATTAAATAGACGTTTCAAAACTATCAGTTTTTTTCTTTTTTTTTTTTTTAGAAAGAAATCTTTTTTTTTAAATTTTCATTGCGCAAACATAAAGAAAAAAATTTATAATGAAATCGAATTTTTCAAATTTGTAATTCTGAAATTTTTTCACAAAAAAAGTAAAAAAAAAAAAAGTATTTAAATAAAAAAATAAAAGATGTAGAGGAAAAAAATAAAAAATATATAACTTGAATAACAAAAGAAAGTATATATTGCATAAGTCATAAAAAGTAATTATTACTTATGAAAGAAAAAGAGCTTATAATATAAAATTTTTAGATCATTTATCGTTTATAGTTTTTCAAACAATTATTCTCCACTAAGAAGTCTTGTCAACATCAGAGTAAAACGACAATCTATTTTCTAAACTTAAAAAAAAAAAAAGTACTTAATAAGGGACTTGTTGAACATAAACTAGCAGAAGACCGACCTAGTTAAATTAGCGAAAAAAAAAAAAAAAATGAACAAGTTAAATATGGTAGTTTTGTACCCATAAAAACTTAATGATGTGGGCTGTTTTTTCATGGCATGGACTGTATTTTGGAAAACATTGACTGGTAAAACTGAAAACTTCCTAACGATGGGAACAAAAAACAAACAGGAAAATGGAATATATTGAGAATAAAAGAAAAAATTAATCAACATAAAGAAAAAGCATATTATAGAAGACTTCCAACAATCCAATGTTCTTCCCATGACGATCAATAACAATAATAAAATTCTTCACCATCAAACGAAATCGTTTGTTTAATGATGATTGGTGGAAAACGAAAAAGGGCGAGTTTAATCGCGAATTAATTATTTAAATTATCTGTATTTAACATGGTTAATATTTGTTGATCTTAAAACAACAGCAGATGACAATGAATGAAAAAAATAATGAATTCAATAATCTTTCCAAATTATATCAAATTATTTTTCTGTGCATTTTTCTTTTTTACGTATAACCGAAAAAAAAAAATCATATTAAATTATTTAATTTCACGAATTAATATTAAAATAATAGTAGAACGTCATTTTAATTTTATTCGTATTTTACTTTTTAACCTTATTTTTTCATTGTAAACTTTTCTTATTTGATTTTGATTCTTGAAAATAATACATGTGTGTTTGGTGTCTTCTGTATTGATACACACAATGAATGAATGTGAACACAGTTTTTAAAACACACACAAATAAAGCCTGTGGTTCCAAAGGCCAGAGCCAGTGAACTCTGAAGAAGGAGCTTTGTCATCGGTCATCTCGGTCAAGAGTGTTAGTCACTGGTCATCAAACCTCATTCTTTTTTGTCATGCAGCTGGCAATATAGACCGCGATCTTTTATGCCATAAAGGCTGCACCGACGTTACTACCTCACTTTAACTACCTAGGGGGGCGCGTGTAACTTGAAGATAAGCCCCGGACGCGGAGTAAAATGCCCCCATAGCGCTCTACGATCTTATTAGGACCGGGATCTACGGTTTAAAGTGGATTCCGAACCACTACAAACACCCATGGCAACGCTGGGATTCGAACCCGATACCTGTGGTACCGAGTGCCAGAGCGCTAGCCACTCGGCCATCGGCTCCACATCAAACCCCTAATATCACATACATGGGAATTAATTATTTTGCATAACGTCCACTTAATAATATAAAAGTTCCGCCAGCTTTAAAAAATACTGGTCACATTTTATTTAATTGAAGAGCGTTGGGATATTTCTTTGTAAATAATGTCCTTTTTAGATAGATCGATAGTGTGCTCTTACTTCCTTAGAAGATTAAAAAGAATTATTTCTTCCTTTCCAACTTTTTACAAAGTTTCAGTCGAAATTGTACGTGATACAGAGACAATTCCCAGAAGTGCTATCCGGTCAAATGCAATCTATGTTTCATATTTGACGCGTATTCACTTGTTGAGCCAAGCCTTTTTTGAAAAGCTATTGCTTATTTTTTTTAGCTAAAAATATTTTCGGTTACATGAACAACATAATGAGATTAATGAGATTTTTGTATATATGTTCACTGATCGTTATTTAATATTAATTTATTGTTTAAGTTTAAAAGAACAGATATTTTAACCATTTCCTTAATACGTGCAAGTAAATGAAACTATTTATCGATACCTGAGACATGGCAGCTATAAATATTTACTTGTAGTTGGGATTTAATTTTCATGTTTCAAATTTAGTTTGGGTGTTTATCCAAAACGATTGTGTTATTTATCTTAATTCTGTATTTTTGGAAATAAAAATCTGCATTTTTTTTTCGCTATCGACACTATAACGTCTCGGCCTATACTGGACCTATAACGGCTTCAAGAAGAGGGCCACTTTCAGGTTCATTGGAACACTTTAATTTTTATTTACAAGCCCTAATTTATATATATATATACAAATACAGTCTCTGGTTATTATAATTTTTTAGTTACACAAAAATGAAATTAAAAATTTAAATTTGATCCATAAATGCAGGATTCAAGTCTACGGACTTTCAAACACCTGACAGACCTTAGTTATCAACACACTGCGTGATTCACGAAACCACAAGGGCTCATTTTAGAAACAGGCCGAAACACCGGCCTATTCAGACACTTCAGAGAAAAAGAGAAAAAAACACTCTTTGTCAACTCGTCGCAGAACTCTTTTTTTCTCCCAAAACCTCTCTTTTTAAGAAAATCGATCAACAATGGAGGACAGCCTCTGTCACTTCTCATTGAGTATACATTTATCAGCTCAAGGTCTAAAACCAATCACGATAGAACAAGTCATGATGTAGTCCATATTCCATCTCTAATTGTTTAGCTTATGAAGGTCGCACAAACAATCACTAATTTTATGCCATTTCATTATCTATGACACTGAATATGTGTTATCAGATTTGAGTGACAAGTTGTTCCTCATTAGTACAAAAACACTAATTGCATGTAACATAACTAACAACACCAAACTTATCATCTGTAAAAATCTGAGTGATGTGTTGTTATTACGTACTGTCAAAGAATATACATTCCTCTCGCCCTGGGAATGAAATGCCAAAACACTTCTCTTGAGAAAATGCCACAAAAGAGTTAAGCAAATACACCTGTGTCCATAAAATTAAGGAAGATACGAAGTTCAGGCAAAGAAAGAGACAGAAGCAAAA